>PVKE010004872.1:0-61992 GCA_004027555.1 Craseonycteris thonglongyai
CCACAGGACTTGGTTAATTCCCCCAAAATGAGATGTGACAGTGCATGTGAGGTAGAGTCCCCAGGGGGCTGGCTCACAGAGACCCAGGCACTGCCCAGGGTTCTCAATGGGGACCCAGCACATGTGAGATCCCAGACTCTAGGAGGAGAGCAATTGCTCAGTGAACCACATGTTTGTACAGACTTTTTAGGGCCAGAGAGTCCCACAGTCAGCAAGGGTGCTGGGAGCCCTCAGAGTCCAGTTCCAGATGTGGCCAAGGGCACCTTTGCAAGCAGGCCTTCTCTAGGAGAGGAGTTAGTCCTGCTATGTTAAGCCTTTTCTGCAACTAAGGGGAAAAGCCAGCTGTACATTAAATTATAAACCTGAGTGTTGGCATACCCTATGCTCCCTGGATGTATGATTCTACTTGTGGATGTGTGCCTGAGAGCAACATATTATGAATGGCTGCCCAAGGCAGGCGGGGGACTGTTCAGAAGTGTTGTTAACAACAGCCACCACAAGAGACTACCCAAAAGAGCAACCACGGCAGAATGGTGGCTGCTTAGGAGTAGAGGGGTGAAAAGAGGCAGGAGAAAATGTTGGGGAGGTGCAGATTATTGCACTGTCTTGACTGTGAGTATGATTCCCACGGGTATATACATATGTCAACCCATATCAAGTTGTATACTTTAAATATGTATAGTTTATTGTGTGCCAGTTATACCTCAATAAAGCTGTTAAAAGGTTTTATTTCATATGTCCATGATTACCGCATAGATCAAGCATCTTAAATTTATTCACCTCTTATATAATATTTGTTCTCCTGTGAATTGTCTGTTCATCTCCCTTCTCATTATTATTTTAGCATATTTGTTCTCTATCAAGTGCTCTATGTCATCTTTTATCAACATTTTCTCTTGGTCTGTCACTTGTCTCTTAAGGCCATTCATTGTCTTTCACAATAGATTTTTGAAATATTCGATGCAGTCAAGTTTGTCAGTATTTTTCTATCATATCTTCCTATACATAAATCCTGGAGCCTAGGATGCTTTCAGAAACACATCTCAAGGGGATTCCAGGAGAGCTCAATGGTTGAGTGCTTGCCTTACAATCGCGAGGTCCAGAGTTTAGTCCCCAGCCCTGGCCTGTGCACCTGCATATGCTGAACTGCCACATGGCCTGGCGGTGTAGGTTCTTGCCTCCTATATCCCATGCAGGAGGCCCTTAGTTCAGTTCCCACTGTGTGCAGCCCCACATCCACCTGTGTGGAATGAAACTATGTCACAACTATGGAGACTGCTCTGGGCCCTCCCCCCTTTCTCTCTCTCTCTCTCTCTCTCTCTCTCTCTCTCTCTCTCTCTCTCTCACCTTCTCTCAAAACAATAAATAAATCTTAAAAAAAAATATGTCTACATCTCAAATTAATAAAAGCCCAAAGCTTATGCAGCTCCTCTGAGCAGCCTTATTCTCTAATTGTGAATTAATACTGCTCATGATGTTTGGGTTATCGTTTTGTGAGTTATATAAATGTCTAATCACTATGTTGTTCTGTACACCTGAAAGTAATAAAAATAGACACTTGGGTTTCTTTTTAAAGATTTCTTTTATGTTTGTGGGGGAGAGAGAGAGGAGGGGGGAGAACCCAGAGCAGTCTTCCTAGTTGTACATCATTAGTTGTGACATGGTTTAATTCCACACAGGTGGATGTGGGGCCATGCAGGGTGGGAACAAAACAGGGGACTCGCACATGGGAGACAAGAACCTTCAATGCCAGGTCATCTGGCAGTTACCAGTTGCAACTCTGTTCAGCATATGGGTTTGCACTGGCTGGGGCTGGGATTCAATTGCCAGACCTCATGGTTGCAAGGCAAACACTCAACCTGCTGAGCTATCCCAACATCCCTGAAACTAATAAAAATAATAATAATAAAAATACTGCACATTAAGAATTATTCTATAGAAATGAGTCATCCTGTGAGCTATTACTACAAGTGATCATATTGTTCTTGTTGTGAATTATGAAAACAAGAAAAAAACTCAAGTCACTCTGTGTCTAATAATAAAAAAGCCACCAACTATTGCATGCTTACCATGAAACAGGCAGAAACTGGCATTCAATATTAAGAACTCATAGACATCTCATGCTTAACCTCTACCAAATAATACTCACTTTCAAAACCTCCAATCTCTGTGCGTCCTCCACTCTTTTCTGTTTTAGTGAATACCAGCAGTTATCCCTCCACCTCCTGCAACTCACCCAGACAAACCAATGCCAGGTCCTGTCAATTTACCCTCCAAGACATTTCTCAAATTTATACACCTTCTTCATCACCCCTGCTAATGTCCTCATCTAAACTAGCTTCAGTTCTTGCCCAAATGACTCTTAACTAGTTTCCGTTTTCCCACTCTGGCTCCTCTACAATTCAGTCTTTCTTTACACAGGAATCATAATAAGCTTAAAATAGAAATTGGATCACAATCCTCACCTGCTTAAAACCCTTCAATGAATCAGCTTGCATTTCTGGTAAGATTCAAATTCCTTAGCATGGTTCATAGGACCACCTCTAATCTCTCATCATCCCATGCTCACTGACCTTCAGCCAGCCTGACCCTCCAGTTCCTCAAATACAGCCAAGTCTCTTCTACTGTTGCATCAAATACCCTCTCTGCTCCCTACTTCTCACCACTGTTTACTTGGTTAATTCTCACACAGAACTTTCTTTCCTTCTTTCCTTCTTTTCTTTCTTTCTTTCTTTCTTTCTTTCTTTCTTTCTTTCTTTCTTTCTTTCTTTCTTTCTTTCATATGACACTTAATACAACCTGTATTTTTTTCCCTTTATGTATGTGTATTACTTATCTTTTTCTGCATAACAAATTGCCCCAAAACTGAGTGACTTGCAACAACAACATTTATTATCTCACGGTTTCTGTGGGTCAGGATTCTAGGTGCATGTAGCTGTGTCCTCAGCTTCAGGGTCTCTCAAAGGCTGCAATCCAGGTGTCCACTGGGCAGCACTCATCTGAAGGCCCAACTGGGGGAAGACCTTCCGAGATCACTCATGGTGTTGTTTGTAGGAATCAGTTCCTTACAGGTTCTTATACTGAATGTCTTAGTCTTGCTGATTATTGGCAGGTCACCCTCAATTCCTTGCCACATGGGCTTCTCCAACATCTCAGCTTGCTTCATCAAAGCATGCAAGCTAAAAAGGCAATGGAGTTGTGCTAGCAAGACATAAGTTAAGACATCCCATCATTTTGCCATATTCTGTTTGTTAGAATTAACTCACCAGGTGCAAACCACACTCAAAGAGAAGAAGTCACACCAGGAACTTAATATGAGGTGGGGTCATTTGGAATTATCTTGCCTACCACAGTATATCATTTAATTAATACTTATCTCTCCCACTAGACTGTGAAATGTGAGCACATGAACTTTGTTTTTCACTCCATTGTATTAAAAAAGTTTTAATTGTGGTAAAATAGTAACATTAAATTTACCACTTAAAAATAAATAAATAAATAAATAAATAAATAAATTTACCATTTTAACCATTTTTAAGCAAACAGCTCAGTGGCATTAAACACATTCACACTGTGCAACCATTCCCGCCATCTACCTCCAGAACCCTCTCATCTTCTCAAATTGAAACTCTGTCCCCATTAAACACTAACCTTCCCTCCCATCTACTCTCTGTCTCAATAAATTTGACTCTTTGGGAACCTCCTGTGAGTGGAATCATGCAGGATTTGCCATTTCGTGACTGGCTTATTTTACTGAGCGTCATGTCTTCAAGGTTCATATACGTTGTAGCATTCCCTAAATTATTCTTAGCATCTCTCCACATGCCTGGCTCATGATAGTGTGATAATTAGATTTTAGTTAACAAATGATTACAGTCTTCTCCTTTATTAGTCTGGTTGTTTTTACAGGGCAGTAGAGTACACTGTTTTGTTTTGTTTTTCAATGTTCCCTTCTCCCATCTAAAAACACCAATAGGGGAAGCCTGGATGGCTCAGTGGGTTAAGCACTAACTTTGCAGCTCCGTGAACCGAGGATCAAATACCGGCCCCGGCCCATGCGGAACTATATGCTGAACTGGGAGCTCCCCCAGTTCAGTTCTCTCTCTGTCTCCGTATCTCTCTATCTCTCTCTGTGTCAAAAATAAATAAAAAAATATATTAAAAATTTTTTTAATTAAAAATAAAAACACCAATAGTCAGGATACCAGGATAGATCAGCAGTTGAGTGCTTGCCTCACAATCATGAGGTCTGGGAATTAAATCCCAGCCCTAACCCATGCAAACCCATGTGCTGAACTGTGGTGCAACTGGCAACTGCCGAGATGGTTCAGCAGCAAAGGTTCTCGCCTCACATGCAGGAGGCCCTCAGTTCAGTTCCTGCCCTGTGCAGCCCACATCCACCTGTGTGGAATAAAACCATGTCACAACTAATGATGTACAACTATGGGGACTGCTCTGGGCCCTTCTGCTTCGTTCTCTCTCTCCTCTCAAACAATAAAATCAATCTTAAAAAAAATAAAAATAATAAAAATACCAATAGTCAATTTTCAGTCTTTATCTTACTTGACCTATCAGCAGCATTGAGACAATAACCAAATTATTCTGTTGAAATATGTTGGATCTGTCACATCTCTGATAAAAATTCTGCAGTGGCTCCTCATTTCCCTCAAAGTTCTTTTGATGCTCTCTATGACCCCTTATCTCCAAATACACTTCCCTACCTCTCTATGTTTTGACCACAACACTGGCATTATTGTATACTCCTGCCTCAGAACCTTCATACTCTGTTTCTTTTGTGCTGAACGCTTTGCCTCCATATATTTACCTGACTAACTTCTCCATGTTCAAGTTTTGCTTAAATATCTCTTTCTAACAAAGTCTATTAAGGCATTTTATTAAAAATAGAAACCCACCATCCTTATTAGGCTCAACTATTACAGAGCACTTGTCACCTTCTAACATGATTCTACTACTTATTATGTTTATCCATTATTTTCCGTGTCTTCTTCTGGAACGTAAGCTCCAGGTATCAACAGCGAGGACGCTTAAAGAGGGACAGTCACCCAAAGGAAATCGCTCTCTGTCATTGGCCAAGCCTCCATCCGGGCTGGTTCAGCACCAGTAGCCTCTGGACAGCTCTGAAAGGCAAGACGGAACCCTTCCACTAGGTTGGAGTTTCCCACCGGAACCGCTTGGTGGTTGTACCTACCTCCTTGAAGGAGGAAACTACTTTTCCGGCCGGTAGGAGAGGTGGAGTCTCAGGATGAGTGACACCCACAGTAGCCAATAGCGTAGAACGCTGGGACAGCGGCGCTTGGGGAGGCCAATAGGCAGGGGCGTGGGTGGGACGTGGGCAGCGGCGCGCCGAGCTAGAGCTCCGACGGGAGCTCCTCTGTAGGATCGCGACTTCGCGGCGGTTGAGCGGCAGACAGCTTCAGCTGGCGGGCAAGGGCCCCGGCAGAGGTACATGTGGGTCGGGCCCGGGTCAGGGCCTGGGGCGAGGGCAGGGCGGCCCGGGAACTGGCGGGCTCTGCCACCCATCAGCCCAGGCCTGGCCGCGGCGTCCACCCTGGCTTCACCTACATCTGTGAGACCTGTGTGATTTGCGTCCGGTTCCCCCAACCCCAACAGAGCGCGAGTTGCCCCTTCTCTGGCGGGGCCAGGTCGGCCTCGCCCTCCGCGGGGCGCCTGGTGCAGCGTGAGGCACACAAAAGGTTCTCAATAAGTGCGGGATGAATTAATTAATGAGCCCAACCCTCCTCCGTTTAGCGCCATTATTCCTCGGTTTCAGAGCGTCCAGGACACTCTCACCTCAAGTCTACAGACTGGGGCATATGGACACTCAGCAGATATTTATTGGGCGTCAACTGTGTATCTGGCCTTGGGTTAGGGAAGACAGACTCCCTGCCCCTGCAGAGGTGTCAGCCTAGAGCAAGTGAGGATATTTTGGGACTTTAAATGATGTAGTTCCCCATAGCACAAATAATGGCAGAAGAATGGCAGGGAAGGAAGAGGGTGGGAGAGATCTCCAACTGGTGGCATCTGAGCTGAGACCTGAAAAGC
This sequence comes from Craseonycteris thonglongyai, assembly GCA_004027555.1. Classification (NCBI taxonomy): domain Eukaryota; kingdom Metazoa; phylum Chordata; class Mammalia; order Chiroptera; family Craseonycteridae; genus Craseonycteris; species Craseonycteris thonglongyai. The sequence continues at coordinate 6,064 of PVKE010004872.1, forward strand.
TTACTGAAGTGGGGGGCACGGATGGTGAGAACTGGGAGGTTGAGGGGAAAACGTGAGGACAGGGAAGCAGCCAAGGTTCCTCATACTAACGGTGACATTTTTAGGTCCAGGGTGAAATCTGCCTCACTTTGGCTTATTGAGTCATGTAAAGAGAACCACATGCTTCAGCACTTGGTTGTTCAGCTAGCCATTACTGAGCATCTCTTAGTAGGCCTCCTGGTGAGTACAAAGAATACAGGTTAGGGCAGGGGTTGGCCAGGGGAGGCTTTTCTGAGGAGTCCTGGAGGCTGTGACCTGAAAGACAAGATGTCATTGGAAGGTCAGATAAAGTGTTCCAGGACAAGAGAACAACCCCGAGCAAAGGTCCTGAGGTGAGGCGGAAACAGGTTTGGCATATTCAGGGTCCACAAAGGCCAGAGTGGGGTGAGACGAAGCAGAAATTGATGGCCTAGAGCCTCACCTCAGGGTAAATATTTGGATTTTAAGTGAGGGCAGTGGGAAACCAGTGGAACAACACTGCCTGATAGAACTTCCTGCAATGATGGAAACATTCTCTGTCAACATGGTGGCTTCAAGACTCACATGGCTATCAAGCATTTGAATACAGGTAGTGTGAGGATGCCAGGCAAGCTCAGCAGGTTGAGCACTTGCTTGCCTTGCAACCGCGAGGTCTGGGGATGGAATCCCAGCCCAACCTATGCAAACCTATATGCTGAACTGCAGCACAACTGGTAACCACTGAGCCCTGCGGTGAAGTTTCTTGCCTCCCATGCAAGAGGCCCCCAGCTTGGTTCCTGCCCCACATGGCCCCACATCCTCCTTTGTGGAATGAAACTGTGTCACAACTAGTGATGTACAACTATGGAGACTGCTCTGGGCCCTCCCTGCTTCTCTTTCTCTCTCACCTCTCAAACAATTTTAAAAAAGAAAGGAAAAAAAAAAAAAGATATACAGGTAGTACAACTGAGGGGCTGAATTTTATGTTCTACTTCAATCTTGTCCAACCTGTGGCCCATGGGCCACATGCAGCCCAGGATGGCTTTGAATGTGAACCAACACAAATTTGTAAACTTTCTTTTTTCTTTTTAAGATGTATTTTATTGTTTTGACAGAGAGACAGAGACAGAGAGCGTAAATTTTCTTAAAACATTGTGAGATTTTTTTGCAATTAAAAAAAAGAATGTCATTATCTATGGTTACTCTTAGTATATTTTATATGGGGCCCTAGACAATTCTTCCATTGTGGCCCAGGGAAGCCAAAAGGTTGGACACCCATTTTAGTGAAATTTTATTAATGTAAACAGACACACATGGCTTGTGACTGCCGTATTGGATAGCCTGTCATGGAGAATGTTCTTCAGGAGATGGGTATCTGTGACAGGTCCAGAATGGGATGAAATACTGGGGGCGCTGGGCTTGGTCACCAGAGATAATCAGATAATCCAACAGCTGACATGGTTGCCCCTGGTATTTACAGTGGCTGGACTGAGGCATGAGGCCCCGGTAACACACCGTGGGGCAGGAGTGTGCGCCTGCATATGGTTTGGTCCTGCAGTGACTGCAGCAGCCCAGGCTGCCACCATGGTGAAGCTGTTGGTGGCCAAAATCCTTTGCATGGTGGGAGTGTTCCTCTTTATGCTGCTGGGCTCCCTGCTTCCTGTGAAGATCATCGAGATGGATTTTGAGAAAGCTCACCGCTCAAAAAAGATCCTCTCACTCTGCAACACCTTTGGAGGCGGGGTCTTTCTGGCCACCTGTTTCAATGCTTTACTGCCCACCGTGAGAGAAAAGGTAAGCGCTCCCTGGATTGTCACAGTAGCCCTTGGCACCTTATGACCAAGGGTCTCTGACACTTGAGGAGCTTGATGGGATCCTTGACACCACAGGGTAATGGGAAGTAGAAAATGAATCTGCTATGTGACCATGAGTTGGTGGCTTCTCCTTTCTGGGCCTTATCTGGTAAATAAGGAGCATATACCTGGGGCTTCTAGCCAATGGGCTCATTAATCCCTACCTGACCAGACTGCTTACCCCTGGTAGTAGACACTTCATCCTGAAGCTCTTGATTGTGGCCTCTACAACTACTATATCAGTCAGCTACTGCTACATAACAAATGATAACAAACTTAGCACTTTAAGACAGCACACATTTATTATCTCATAGTTTCTGTTGGTCAAGGGTCTAGGCACAGCTTAGCTGGGTCTTCTGCTTCAGGCTCTCAGAAGGCAGCAGTCAAGGTGTACACTGGGCTGTGGTCTCATCTCAAGGCTCAACTCGGGAGGAGTGAGTTCCTAAGCTCATGTGGTTGTAAGGTGGGTTCAGGCTGTTGACTGGGGGACTATCCTCTGTTTCTTGCCATGTGAGCCTTCCCAGTGTGGCCACTTGCTTCATTCACAAGTTGCAACCTGTGCCTGCATTTCTGACATTGAAGCCTGTGAGGTGATGCATTTGCATGCTTTATGCTGCTAATATTATGCTCCTTTGTTAGCAGTACAGGACATTCATACAGTTGGCATCGACAAGGATAAAATCTCAATCCTATTTTATGCTCTCTGTACCCGCAGTGCCACTTCCAGACACACACCCCGTTTCCCACATCCCCGTGGTGTAACCCCTTGTCACCCACCTTCCTCAAGCCTGGCCTGCTGCAGTGGCCTTACTCCTCTCTATCCCCCTTCAGTGCATGTGGCCCTCTCAGGGTCCTCTCAAAACCATTCCCGTGCTATACCCCTGCCCACAGGCTTCCCCTGCCTCAGCATGTCAGATCCTTCCTCCTGGCCCCCATCCCGCTTTGCCTTCAGTGCCCGCATCCTAGGCACTCTGAGGAGAACGGCACCACAAGCTGTGGTCTTTGTGTGTCTGCCTTGTCTTTTCCAATCCAGTTTATTCCTTTGGGGGTAGTTAGTGTTTCTCATGAGCTGGTGCTCCCCAATGTGACACATATAGGCCTCCATGAGGCATTTAGCAAATTAATGAAGTGGCTTCTCTATAGAAACATAGCCTTCTGCTGGGGCAGCAGTTCCCATCCAGGGTGACTGTGCCCTCAGGGAACACTCGGCCATGTCTGGGGACATCTGTGGTGGTCATGACTGGAGGTGCTCCTGGCACTGAGTGGGTGAGGGCCAGGGATGCTGCTAAACCCCCTCCCCCCACTACAGTGTCCATGATGGCCCCCTACAGAGAATGAATGGCCCCAGTATCAACACTTGCCACCACAAGTCATGACAACCAAAATGTCTGCAGACATTGCCCCTGTCCCCTGGAGGGCAGATCATCCCAGTTGAGAAGTGTGTCTTGACAGGTTATAATGAAGCCTGTGATGGGAAAGGAGATTGGGACAGTGAGCAGAGATTTGAGTACCTTGTTTAAGTAGATTACATGGAAATTATATGTAAGCTGAGATCCAAAGCATGAGCATCCACAAGCCATGAGTAAAACCAAAAGAGCTGGCAACAGGACCTCATGGCTTGAAAGGGCTTAGTGTGTGCAAACATCCTTCCGAGTCCAGGGAAGACTAACCTGGGCACCAAGGAGCCCATTGCCCACCTTGCTGGACAGCATCCAGAGCAGCCACTCTCTGTTTCTGGCTAGTCAAATTTCAGTGAATTAAAACAAAATACAATTCAACATGCCAATCCTCAGCTACACCAGCTATTTTAATTTCTCATGGGCCACGCGTGACTAGTGACTTTTGTATCAGCACAGACAGAGAATGTGTCCCATTATCCGGAATGTTCTTTTGGATGCTGTTGGCTTAAGGGATCTGATGGGTGGCTGAATGATGGCGAGGCATCACCCAGGAGGTCAAAATGATGGGAAGACCCCAGAAGCAGAGCCTTACCCAGGACATATGGAAGCAAGCCCCACACAGACATGAGGGCCAGAGAAACTGGTCACTATCACAGTGCTGGAGGCCAGAAGTCCCAAATCAAGGTGCTAGCAGGGCTGGGTCCTTCTCAGGCCCCTTTCTTGCTGCCTGTCCACACGGTGGTCCCAGTACCTCTTCCTCTTGGAAGGACACCAGTCCTAGTGGAGTAGGGCCCACCTTAATGGCTTCATTTGAACTGAATCACCCCTATCTCCAAATTAGTTTTGAGGTACAAGGGGCTGGGAGACTTGAATATATAAATTTTAATTTTGAAGGGAGGACATAATTCAACCCTGACACTTTATATCTACAAAGACGCTTCTTTTCACATTCTGAAGTTCCAAGTGGAAGTATCTTTGAGGGCCACAATCTAGCCCACTGTGGTAAGGCCTCATGAATAGTTTTATAATGGGGTTTTTATTTAATCTATCAAGGATGGGCCCACAGCCCCCTACTCCTTTTCTTATTTTCCAATGTTAATTGGGTATCACTGTGCTTTGATAATTGAACCGTGATATCAGATGAACCTTGTTGCATTGGAATGGGTGGGGGCAGGGGGGCTCTGGCTCTGAACGTCTCTTGCCTCTCTCTCTTCTTCTCTCCCTTTCTCCCACCCTTCGTTCCAGCTTCAGAAAGTTCTGAGTCTTGGACACATCAACATGGACTACCCGCTGGCGGAGACCATCATGATGCTGGGCTTCTTCATGACCGTCTTCCTAGAACAGCTCATCCTGACCTTCCGCAAGGAGAAGCCACCCTTCATCAACCTGGAGACCTTCAACGCCGGCTCAGATGTTGGTAGCGACTCGGAGTACGAGAGCCCCTTCATAGGGGCTACGCGGGGTCACACGCTCTTCGTGGAGCCCCACAGCCACAGCCACGGACTGAGTGTCCAGGAGCTGTCGCGCTCCAGCCCCTTGCGCCTCTTTAGCCTAGTCTTCGCACTGTCGGCCCACTCCATCTTTGAGGGCCTGGCCCTGGGCTTGCAGGAGGACGGGGAGAAGGTGGTAAGCCTGTTCGTTGGCGTGGCCATCCACGAGACTCTGGTGGCTGTGGCCCTGGGCATCAACATGGCACGGAGCTCTATGCCCCTGAGGGACTCGGCCAAGCTGGCTGTCACTGTGAGTGCCATGATCCCCCTGGGTATTAGCCTTGGCCTGGGCATCGAGAGTGCCCAGGGCATTCCCAGCAGTGTGGCCTCAGTGCTGTTGCAGGGCCTAGCGGGTGGCACCTTCCTATTTGTCACCTTCTTCGAGATCCTGGGGAAGGAGCTGGAGGAGAAGAATGACCGCCTGCTCAAAGTCCTCTTCCTGGTACTGGGCTATGCAGTGCTGGCTGGCATGGTCCTCCTCAAGTGGTGAACATCCTGTCGGCATCCTCATCATGGTCACCCTGCCCTGCTGGAGCCCACGGGAAACCCTGGGCTGGACACAAGTGGGGAGCTCCAACTCCTAGGAGGCCTCTGCGCATAGAGGGGCCGCCTGAGACCAGGCCGTACCCAGATGCTTTACCCCAAGCCTCAACGCGCCACAACTACTTATAAAAATTATTCTCTTAAAGGTATTTACCAAAGCTGTGTGACCCTGTCAACTTCAGTGTGAGGATCTGCCAACTCATTTGGGAGGTAGGGCCAGGCATCTGCATGGGATTAGAATGAGACCTTTCTTTTCTCACGTACCACAACTGTGGACCAGGAGGCTCCAAGGCTGTCCTCTGCCCCTAGCTGGCCCTGTTGCTAACAGAAGAGGCTGCCAACAGGGAGCATGTGTTCTTCATTTAGACAATTAGACAGGGCCAGCTCTGTGACTCCTGTCACCTGAGGCTGTGCCTCCAGGGAGATGGGTGGGGTCCCAAGGGCCTCAGGAATGCCCTCTTTCCTTCCCTGCCTTCTGGTGCTGGCCCCTCATGGGGAGATTGCCTTCCAGGGGACTGGGGCCACTGGGGGCTGGGTAAGTATGTGGGTTCCCAAGGGAACAGAGACCCACAGGCTGTGAGACACTCAGGCAGAACCAGGGAGCAGCTTTTCCATTGGTTCACAGCCCCGTATGTGCCCAGGCTCTCCAGAGCAAGATGGACCAGGTTGTGGGGCAGAGGCCAAATGATGCCATTTACCCCAACAGACACAAAAGAATCAGTCCAGACAGGATGGGAGAATAGAGACTTAATAGCCAAGTCTTAAAGACCGATCAGGCTGGTCTAAACCTTGATGTCCTGGCAACCTCTCATTAGCTTGGACTATCCTCCCAGCAACCCAGGGCATGCCTGGGGAGTAGTAGTCTGGGAGTGAAGGTGAGCTTTTCCTGGGGGATTTGTTCATCCTGGCTCAGAGGTGAGGCTGGAGGGAGCACAGGCCTGGCAGCATGGGCTGGAGTCTCATGGCCTCAGCTTTTCTCAGCTCTGTACTGGGCTGCTTGGACCTGCTCATTGCTCATGCTGTTCCTGCCTCCTGACTTGGCTGTGAGGCCCAGGCTCAGGTATGTGTCTTTCTGGAGTCCCAAATTTCCTTCCTTTGCCCACCAATACTAGGAAGAGTTGTAGCAGGGCCGTTTAAGCTCTCAGACAAGGAGAGGCACCTCACCCTGTCCCTGGGCTCATCAGAGCCTTTGGTTGTCACTCTGGCCAGGAGGGGGCTCCAGGAGCAGCTAGTTGCTTGTTTGAGGGTAGGTGCCCCAGGAACTGACCTGCTGCTGCCTACCTAGCCCACCCGCCCAAGGTGCAAGAAGGCATGACTGGCCAGACCTTCTTCACTGCTAGTCTGGGGAAATGGAGATGTATTTTCAAGACCCTTCATGTTTATTCTGCTGGCTCCACCCCCGTGCTATTGGAAATATTGGGCCCATCTGTAGGAACTGTTGTCTGAACCTGTTACTGGGGACCCATCTCTGAATCCCACATAGCCCAACCCTGACGCTGAGCCATGAAATGACTGTGGGTGTAGAACATCATCCTGTCCTCCAAGTCCTAAACCTGGTGCTGCAGCCTCCATCTGCCCCCACTCACTGTGCTGGGAATGAAGGTTGGCCTTTGGTTGGGGGGATGGGGCTTGGCAGGGTATGGGGTGGAGTCTTCAGGGCCTCCCACACAGGAAAGTTCAGGGGTCCCTGGCCCCCCCCCGCCCGAATCCAGTAGGAGTTCCATGTGGGGACAGCAATCTGTTCCATGGGTCCCCAGCTCCATACCCCTTACCCCCATCACCCAAAGCACACACAGCAGGGTTCCTACCCTCCTTCCAGCCATCAACTTCCTATGATGGCTGTGGATACCACAGCCTATCTCCCCACCAGTTCCTATGCCTCCCTTCTCTGTCACCCCATTGGAGCCTCTAAAGCCATGTTGACCCCTCACTCTAAGCCAGCTTCTGGGCCTGCGGGGGCCCAGAAAAGGCACTGCTACTCCAATAAGGAAGGAGAGACTCTAGTGCCTCCTGTACCTGCCTCCTGGATGTCGTCGCACCAGGTTCCAGCATCCCTGGGTCCCTGGCATGCTGGTGCCTACCCTGCCTTCGTCTGCTGGGCTGTGGCTGCTGCCATTTGCACCTTTCCCTAGGGTCTCACCACCTCCAGCAAACCTACTCCTAGTCCCCTGGTCACAGACCCTGAGAGGTTTGGGGGGCCAGTGTTGTAGGAGAGGACACAGGCTACACTACTGGCCCTCCCCCACCCCCACCCCCAAGGCCACCCCTCTTGTCTGCTGGGGTTGGAGGAGCAGAGTCAGCCCTGGGATTGGCTGCTGGGAGCTGCTGCAGGTCAGCCAACCACAGGTGTCTCCTGGCTGGTTTGGGTGAGCTTTCCCTACTTTGACCAAGGACCAACATCGCCATGTTGGGGTAAGAAGAGTGGTAGTCCCATCTGATGGAGGCTGGAGAAGTAATGCTCACTCCTAAGGTCCCCCAGCCAATGGTGGCCAAATGCTGCCAGACCAGGGCCTTCTGAGGACCACTTGGGCTCCATCTCCCCGACTGTGACAAGAGAGCACTGCCACACAGTGACAGGAGCTTTGTCCTGAATAAGACTATGGGTTAGTCACCATCTGGGGCCGTGGACCAGCCCCCACCACAAAACCAAACAGCTGATTTTATCTATCTCTTGACACCAAGGAAATGTCACATGGCTGGTGGAAGCAGAGATTCCTCCTTCTCATGGGTCTTTTCAAGCTCTATGGTTCTCAACCCAAGTGGTCCTACCCCCAGGGGACACTGGGTAACTTCTGAGGACATCTGCCATCATTAGGACTGGCGGTGTTCCTGGGATGAATGAGTAGGTAGGGTCAGGGATGCTCCACAATACCTCCCAGTGCCCCCGAGAGGCTGACTCAGCTGCCCTGCTGCCCTCAGAGGCCTGCCCTGTGTGGGGGCTCACAGCACAGGCCACACAGCTAGATGGGAGTCAACTGGGTTCCCTTCCTTGATCTGGAGACAAAAGAAGAGAAAATTAGGAGGCAGCACCCAGGCCTGAAGGATTGAATCAACCATAATAGTGTGTTGGGACCTCTGTTGTCTGCTGTTTGCATTTCTTGTGGAGAAGTTATTATCAGGGTTGGGGGAGGGGAGCACAGTTTGTGGGCCTGTCTGTGTCTTCAGTCCCCAAAAAGCAGTCGAGAGATGGATAGTATGTATCTCCCAGCACTTGGTGTCTTCAGTCCTGCCCTGGCCACCAGCTCAGGACCCTCCGCTCCACCAGGAAGGGAGGGAAAAGGCACCCCACCTGTCTCAACCCATGCTGCCTTGAGCTGTTGGCCAGCTTCAAGACAGAGCCAGTGACCTTCTCAGAGCCACCTGCAGGTGCAGAGTGGGCTGGGGCTCCTGAGGGCAGGGGGCACTGTTGCAGGGATGTGGCTGGTTCTGTGAAGACCCTAGAACTCTTCTGGCGATTGGGGTACTAAGGCCAGATTGGGCTGGGTCAGGAACACCTCCTCTGTCCCTGCCACCCCCCAGGCCTCCACAGCTCTTAGTGCAGGAACAGCTGACCTGGCAGGTGGCTGTGTTCTGGCCTAAAGCTTAAATGATTGCTGTGTGCCCAGCCAGACAGGAGAGGAACACCTGGGCAGGTGAGCAGTCCAGAGTCCCTGATTTTGGGGTACAGGGGAGGAATGGCTGAAGAACTGCAGTCAGCTACCACAGTTGGCAGGCCCCTTCTCTTGAGAGATTGACTGGCCCCACTCTGGGCTAATTCAGGTCCATTAACTTGGGCTCTAGGATCTGGCTCCTATAGCAGGGCTTCCCTCTCGGCACTGTGGACATTGAGGCTGGGTCATTCTCTATGGGGGCTGTCTGGACACTGAGGGGTGCTGAGCAACCTCCTTGGCCCCCACCTACTTGATACAGGAGCACCCCAGTCATAAACACAGATGTCTCCAGACATGGCCCAGTGTCTCCTGGGGCAGGATCACCCCTGATAAAATCCACTGCCCTAGAATGGAAGGCAGCTCACGTTTTAGGGAGGGGGACAGATGAGATATATCAACATGTGACCAATATTAGGAAGCAATAAGAGCCCTGGAGATAAAAAACAAGTGACAGGAGATGAGGATGATTTTAGTAGCATGGTCAGGGAGGTAATCTCTGAGGGCCACTGTGAGACATGAGAAGATGGGGGAGAGCTTTTCCAGCAGCAAGGGGCAACCTGTGCAAAGGCCCTGAGGTCTTTCTACAGGTCACAGTCTTTTTTTCTGATTGACCAAAGCAGTCCTAGCCTTCTGTAAAAAGAGGGGATGCCAGGATGGCTCAGTGGGTTAAGAGTTCACTTTGCAGCCCTGGGGACCAAGGCTCGAATCCCGGCCCCAGCCCGTGTGGACCCATATGCTGAACTGGGGAGTGCCCCCAGTTCAGTTCTCACTGGAGTGAGACCCCAACCCAGTTCCTGCCCTGTGCAGCCCCGCCCACCTGGAATGAAACTATGTGGAAAAACCGATGATGTGCAACTATGGAGACTGTTCTGGGCCCTCCCGCTTCTCTCTCTCTCTCTCTCTCTCTCTCTCTCTCTCTCTCTCTCTGTCAAAAACAATAAAAATAAATATTTGGAAGAAAAAAAAAAAGACCCAAGCATTCTGGGGACTCATCCTACTGGTGACAAAGGATTTGGTCACCCAACTCCTGGGAATCGTGACAATATCACAGCCCATGTGCTGAGCAGTAACCCAGGCTGCCTCAGGGGGCCAGGAGGTGGCTTTGGTCAGGACCCAGCATCTTCCAGCCTGGGTTGGGGTTCAGCTCCCACAGAGGCTGACCAAGCAGAATTTAGGCTCATGGATGCCAGCCCATTTTGTTTATTTGTTTTGTTGTTTGTTTTTTTGTTCCAGGCAAACTGGGTTTTGACAAATAATCTTATTTTTAAATGTTAACACTGAACTTAAACAAAAAACCTTGGTGAGCCAAATTGTATCCGTGAGAGGTTGTCATGGGGCCCAGCCTCTGCTTGGGCTGCAAAATTACATTAATCCAGGGAGGTGGGGCACAGAGAGCAGAGAATTCCACCCAGCTGCCTACCTCTCACCAGGCAGCTGTGCTGGGCTGAGTTTGGGGTGAGGAGGGCGATAAGCAAGGCCAGTGTGGCCACCACCTGGAACACTCAGGCAGGAGAAATCCCATGGGCTGCAAGCCTGGGGTGGAGCCTGGATTGTGCAGGTGCATGGCTGTCCCTTGTACTTGAGTTGATTGCATTCTCTGAGCCTCAGTTTCAACATGGGGCAAAGCTGGTGACTGACTCCTACCACATACTGCTACACTCACAAAAGCCAGGGCTGTCCCTTGTGACCACAGGGAGGGGAATACCACCATCCTAGTTTGGGGTATTGGAGTTGGGGGTTGAATCCCCGTGCTCTGGGGAGTGTGAGGACTCTGGAACCTGTCCTGCCCTGGCTCCTGAGGCCTAGAGCCTGGCCTGGGAGCTATAAATAGCACCTACAGAGTGGTATTGCTAGTGTGCCCATGCTCCTGAGTATGAGTCACCCTGCCCCAGCCTGGGCTGGTGCCCGGAAGAGCCAGCGAACCACCAGAGGCTCAGCCCAGAACCTTACGGTCAGTCACTTGGGAGACGAAGGCAGTCGGAATAGTAGGGAACAGGGCTATCATTTCAGTGCCTGTGTGCCTAGCAGCCCTATGTAAGTGGATGTCATCCTGACTGCTCCCAGCAACCCTGAGAGGTCAGAAAGCAGTGAGCCTCATTCACAGATGGGGAAACTGAGGCTCAGCGGGATGCCTGGCTGGAACACAGAAAGGAAGGGTGGGGGCCAGGCAGGCCTTCCTCTGAGGGCCTCACAGGGCCAGAACAGGGCAGGAGGGAGGTGTTTGGGGTGAAGTGAGGAAGCAGGAGAACTCCAGTGGTGGGGGAACTTGAACATCAGACTGAGAAGCTAGACCTTGACCCAGGGGCAAGGGGAGTCCCAGGCAGCCTTAGAACAGAGGAGGCCCATGTTGGAGGCTGGGCGTTGAATGCCAGAGTAGAAGAGGGCTGACAAGGGTGGTCCTGGGAGGCCAGGACGAGGGCGGGTGGGATGGTCCAGGTAGGAGGGTCCTGGGGATACAGTGGAATGGCTGAGTCAGGGAGAAGTGGAGTCCTTCAAACCCCAAAAGAGTCTGCCTCAGCCAGAGCCACAGAAATGGTGGGTCAGTGAGAATCAAGGAACCAAGAGCCAGAGGGGCCCTTGGGCTCCAGCCGACCATCTGCTCACACACCTCATGATGGGGAGCTTACCACCTCTCAAAGAGCCTCTTTTCACCCTCCAACTGCTCTGACTCCAGATAGCTTCTTTGTGGAACTTCAGTGTTAGCCTCCCCATCAAAGGGCACCTTCCTCTGACAGGCTCAGGTGGCTGCACCTCAACGTCCAGTCTCCTCTGAGAAGAGCCTATCCCCTCCCGGTCTTTAGAAGGGAGGGAGGGATGGCATCTTGTGAGTTTAAACGTGGACACAGACGTGCCAAATGCACAGATGCTTCCGAAAGATGAATGTTTATTCTCAGAGTTACCCATTTGAGGAAGATAAATATTTTCACACGGAACCACCATTTTACCCAGCCCCCTTTACCCACCCCTACCTTCAAATGGCCCCCTCAGATCCATAAAGGGCTCATCTACCATCTCCCTGTCAGTGGGCTGCTCCAGGGGCACCAACCCAGACCTAGGCCATCTTCATTCACTTCCTTTGTCTCCCTCTCCCACAAACCCCGGGGACGGAGGAGTGGTCTCCGGGTACACCCCATTGCCTCAGGCCCCCGGGCCACCTCTGTCTTCTCATACATCTGTTGATTGGTTGAATATTTGTTTATTCCACCAAGGCGACTCCTCTGATGCGGAGCCCGGAGCTGGACCACAACCTCCACGAATCAGAGGGTGTCCCATTCTGCTCTCTGCCCCCCTTATCTGCAGTTCTACCGACCGCCCCTTCTCTTTGTTCCCCGGGTGACCTCGGCTCTGTCCCTTTCCGGCTCCCACTCAGGGCTCCGAAAGAAACAGACCCCACCCCCTTTGCGCTCCCGCGTTCTGGCGACCTCTCCGGGGACAGGCAGGAGCCCTTCTGCGCCGGCGGGATTCCGGAGGGGCCGCAAGCGTGTAGGATTGGGCAGGGGTCCCGAGCTGGGGGCCAGGGCTGGGAACAAGGGGTGGCTGTCCGGGCGGCGTTGTGTTCACGGCGGGGCGCGGGGCGGCGGTGACCTTGGCTGGGGGCGCGGGTCTCCAGGGAGGGGCAGAGCGCGGCGCCCAGCGGGCGGGCGGGGACGGCGCGGGCGCGGCGGCGGCTCGAGCGCGCAGGGGGCGGTGGCGCCCGAGCGGACACGGAGCCGACCAGCAGCAGCCGCGGCGGCGCCGCAGGGACAAGCGCCCAGGTAGGCGTCTGGGGCCGGGACGCGAGCTTACTGTATCCCACCTGCCCGGCCCTCGGGGCCCTTCCCTGAGCTCTCCTCCTTTGTCCGAGCCCCACCCTCCCGGCCTGGCTCTCCCCTCGGCATCCCTTCCCAGTCTGCAGAGCCCTGCCCTGACCGCCCTGCGCTCCCACCTTGGACAGCTCCCACCCCGCGCCTTCCCCTCCGCCACGGTACCCACAGGGTGCCCCCGCGGTCAAGCCAGCACCTCCCCAGCCCCCTTATCTGGGTTGGTCGATCGCTAAGCCAGGGCCCTTCCACGAGGAACCACTTGGGCCCTGGGCCCATCTCCCCACCCCCCATCCCCCACCCCCCACCCACCAGGGCCAGCTTAGCCCTCCTGCCCCCTGAACCAAGCCAAGCCCTTCCCTCAGGAAACCCTTCCTGGTCGGCCCCCTCCCCCACCACTTAGGTCCTCCAGGCAAGGGGAGGCTCTGGCCTGGCCTTCCCGAATGTGTTTCCTGTTCTCAGGCCCGTTAGAGCAGGCCTTCTCTCACCAAGCCCCTCATTAGTCATGTAATGTCCCTTGGTCAGACCACCCGCCAATATGGGCAAACATCCTGCCTCCCACCCCAGGTACCCCCATGGGTTAGACCTGCTTTCTTGTACCTGAGATGGCTGCATCCTCCTGGCTCTGGGCTCCTGGGACCCAGGGCTGGGCTGATTCCCTATGGGGAGTCTCAGGGTGGGCTGCTTTACACAGTTGGAGGCCCCTGGATCATGAGGCCAACGAGGGCCCATTCAAATCCTGCTCTGCTCTGCCACCTCCTTGCTCTATGACCTTGAACCAATGCCTCCCCACTTTGACCCTCCCTGCCCCTGCTGGAGACCCCGTCCCCCCACCCCCATTCTGCAAAAGGTCAGGGTGGTCTTCAAACAGTACCACGTGGGTGCCTGGCATGGACTGGGGGTTAGCAGAATGGGGGCTCTTAGTTAGGGCTCCCAGACCCCAGCAGGGCCCCTCCTGGAGGACACCCTGCTGATAGGTCTGGAGCCCTGCCAGGGGTTCTGCAGACAGAACAAGGCCAGTACTGGTTCTGGGATGGCAGAACTGACCATCACCTGCTACCCTGGGTCTCCAGGTCAGTTGTGGCAGTGCCTGGCTGTACACTGTGTGCCCACTCCTTGGGGAACCCACCCAGGAAAGGGTAGTGACTGCAGAACTGGCTGGGACCCCTCACCAGCCCCCCAGCCCAAGTTCTCCCATGCTAGCAGTCAACCATGAGTATGAGTAGTACTATTAAAGCTCCTGGAAGTTTGGCTGGCACATAATTTGTGGGGTATGAGCCTGCTGTGACTTTCATTGTATATCTTTTTCTGAGAAACCTGGTTCCTTTCATCATTCAGAACGTGCCTTCCCAGCCTACTACAGGCTCCCACCCTGAGCCTCTGTGATCTATAATCCTGATCACCCATCCTCAGTGAGGGCTCCCGTGTGCCAGGCACCTGCCTGAGGGCCTTCTTCAGCTTATCACACTCTTATATCAGCAATTCCAGGGAGTGGGCACTGTGGCTGCTCACATTTCACAGAGAAAACCAAGGCTCAGGGACACCAAGTTACTTGCTCATGTTTCTGATACCAGGCTCACATCATTGGGTCTTACACACACATACACACACCTGACACACACACACAAGAGAAGTAACTTGGCTGAGATACAATCTTATATTGCTTCTCAGCCTTTTGACTAAGATCAAGTGAGACACGATCTTATTGTGTCTCCTCTCCCACTGTAGACAACCCCTCACCCCATTGAGGAACCCTTAGAGACAGCTGGGAAGGAGGAATGCTCTCTGTTAATAACTATGTGAGTGCTGGAACAAAGCCTCTCCTGCCTTCCCAGCCCCAGCCAGGGGCTCCTCTTCTACTTCTGTCATTTTTAGGAATTGCTGTGCTATGTGACCTCCGGAGGCCATTGGACCTCTCTGAGCACAGGAAAGGGAGAGATGATAAGAGGACTCTCTCCTGGAAGTGCTGTGACTATGGATACCTTGGACCTAAATGGAAGGCAGCGTGGGCAGACCATGATCAGGGTGCAGAGTTTAGAGAGTAGGGATTTTTCTTTTTGGCCTCAATTTTCATTTTCTCATCTACAATCTGGGCTATGCACCCCTGCTTCCCAGGGCTACTGCCCCAGATCAATGTCATGATTTATAAATTGCGATTCTTAACTCCAGCATTCTGATCATGCTTATGGGATGAAGGTAGGAGGGTGGCTTTAAAATTCAGATTCCCAAAGGCTGTGGCCCTGGGCCAACTGATTCATTATTCCCAGGCCTGAGGCCCTGCAAGCTGCATTTTAAAGATGCCCCACCACATACGTGGGTCCCACTAAGTTGAGTGGCCTCTGGGCTGGGGAGAGCAGGGAGCCTGTGATTGTTGGAGGGAGGTACCATGAACCCATTTTGCAGAGGAGGAAACAGGCTCAGGGTGGCAGAGTGGCTTGCCCAGGTCACAGAGCCATGCTTGATGGCTTGTGGGAGCCATGGCCACCCTGGGAAGAGCAGGGAATGCCCATGCAGCTTGGGGGTCTGGGAAGCATGCAGGTTGGGGAAGGACCCATCTCCATGCCTCTGCCTGCCCACAGTCCCCTGGGAAGGAGCCTATGCTCCAGATTTTGTTGGGAGGGAACCAGTAGAGGGGGCTGGCTCCAAGCCTGCATGCAGGGCAGAATTGCAACATCAGCTCAGTCAGAAGGGCCTTCTCAGGATGCAGAAGAAATGGCACTGCTTCTGAGAAGTCACCCTTCCTGCTCCCTGGGCCTGCAGCTGTCCCCTTCAAGCCAGGTGGCCTTTTGTGTCTGACACTCCTCTCTGCACAGGGTTGGCCTGGGGTTCTGGCAGCTGGCATAGACCCCCACCCCCGGCGTGAAAGATGCCTGAGCAGAGTAATGACTATCGCGTGGTGGTGTTTGGCGCGGGCGGCGTAGGCAAGAGCTCGCTGGTGCTGCGCTTTGTGAAGGGCACGTTCCGAGACACCTACATCCCCACCATTGAGGACACCTACCGGCAGGTGATCAGCTGCGACAAGAGCGTGTGCACGCTGCAGATCACTGATACCACAGGCAGCCACCAGTTCCCAGCCATGCAGCGGCTGTCCATCTCCAAGGGCCACGCCTTCATCCTGGTCTTCTCAGTCACCAGCAAGCAGTCGCTGGAGGAGCTGGGGCCCATCTACCAGCTCATCGTGCAGATTAAGGGCAGCGTGGAGGACATCCCCGTCATGCTGGTGGGCAACAAATGTGATGAGACGCAGCGGGAGGTTGACACCCACGAGGCCCAGGCTGTAGCCCAGCAGTGGAAGTGCGCCTTCATGGAGACGTCGGCCAAGATGAACTACAATGTGAAGGAGCTCTTCCAGGAGCTGCTCACACTGGAGACGCGCCGCAACATGAGTCTCAGCATCGATGGCAAGCGCTCCAGCAAGCAGAAGAGGACAGACGGCATCAAGGGCAAATGTGTCCTCATGTGAGCCCCGGACGCCTCCGCAGCCGCCTGGCCCGGCCCCTGGCCCATGCCTCTCCCAAGCCGCCCTGCAGCCAGTGCTGCCTTCTCCCCCTTTCACCTCTTCCACTTCTCTGCTTCATCCAACATCCCCACCGGGGACACCAATGCCCCACTGAGCCCGCGGCAGGTCTGAGGCTCCTACCCAGCTTTGTCATATCCCTCTGCCTTATGCCCAGTCCCTCTGCCCCTCCCTCCTATCTGTACTCCCCAAAGCCAAGTGCCAGAGGTGGCCCCTTTGATCTGCGTATGGGAAAATGGGGAAGCTACCTGTCCCCATGGGGACCAAGGACACTGGGTTTTTCTGGATTTTGCCTGTTTCAGTGTCACCCAGGACCCCCATCCCTGTCCCATTCCCTTGGGTGCCCCCAGCCAGACCTGTGTCACTCCCACCCATTAGATCACTGTGACATTACTGGGAAGGAGGGAGTTGAAATGCACATGGACCTCAGATTTTGTTTTCTCCTATATGGTATTTAACATACACTCCCCCTACCCACCACCATTACCATGACCTCTGGTCTGTGTTCTCTGCTCTGTGTCCTGGGCCAACCCTCTTACTTTTGCCCTCACAGCTTGAGGTGGGGGGACCTTGTAGGATAGGCCTCAGGCTGCCAGGCAATAACCACAGGGCCCGCAATAGCACCCCACCAACCCAGAACCCCACTCCTTGCACAGCCTGGTCCTGGCGTGCAGGCAGGGGAGTCCCAGGACCAGCTGGTGGTCATAGCACAACTTTGGGGACTGCTCAGCATGAATGTGGGGGCCTTTCCGGACATGGCCCTCAGACAGGGATTGGTACAGAACATCATCAGTGAGCCCTGGGAGGGGGTGTGGGGTGCTTGGAGGAGGTGCCTGGGGTCCTGTCCAGGGGCAGATGACCAGACTCACCATCAGCAGAATCTGAAGGGGCTCAAGGCAAGAGTCCTGTGCAGCCCACTTCCTCCTATCACTTGCACCCCAGAGAAGGGGACCCACAGGAAGGCATGTATGTGGAGTTGGGGTGTCTCTGCTACCATGAGATTCTGAGTGTTTTGTGAGAGTGTTTAGATAACTCTACTTGAGGGACCCCTTGGGGCTGTGTCTGGAAATGAAGTTCACTTGTAAGCCTGAGGTGGAGGGTGACCACATTGCTGTTCAGGGGTCGATGACTTGGGTGTAAGCTTGTGTCTGTGTGTATACCTGTGTATATGTGGCTGTCACTGGGGTGGTATGTGCATGTGATAGTTTGTGTATGTAAAAATGTATGGGATATATGTGGGAGTGGGTGGTGTGGTTGAAAGAGTGGATTTTTGCGATGTACCAACAAGAGTGACTGTTTCTGGGAGCAGGTGATGTGATTTATTGGAGAGCATCTGTGAATCCATTTGTTCTTACTGTGTGAGGAACATAAGCCTGTTTGACTCTGTAGCTAGGTGCTCTCACCTCAAAATCTGTCAGTCAGCTACTGCTGTGCAACAAACGACCACAAACTCAGCAGTTAGGAACCACACACATTTTTACCTCCCAGTTCTATGGACCAGAAGCCTAGGTATGGCTTAGCAGGCTTTTCTGCTCAGGGTTTCACAAGGCTGCAGTCACAGTGCTGCCCAGGTTGTGATCTCATCTGAAGGCCTCACTTGGGAGGGACCTGCTTCCCAGCTTGCATGGCTATCGGCAGCACTCAGTACCCTGTGGTTGTAAGACGAGGACCTCAGCTGCTTACTAGCGGCCAGTGGGAGCTACCCTCTGCTTCCTTCCCCGTGGGCCTCTCCCCGGGGCTGATTGAAGCATTTGGGTGTCATTGGGTGTGAGGAAGCTGCATGTGTATGTGCTTATATGCACTTGTGCACACTGAGACTGAACTGTGCGTGTGAGAGAGGCCATGTGGCTGTCCACCCATGTGACCACATGGAACTATGTAAAAGGACTGTCCAATTTGGTGGCAGTGTGTTTGTTTTTCTCTTTATTCATGTGACTGCTCACAAATGTCTATGGGACACATTATGAGAGAGAAGAAGTGTGTGTGTGTGTGTGTGTGTGTGTGACTGCTGGGCCCATGGACAGGCTGAAAGAAGAGCTGATAGCATCCTGTCTGAGCACATCTGAGCCCCCTTATCCTGTTGGGACCAGGGCCCACCAGCAGCTGGTGTTGCCCCTCCACTCCCCTAGAAGTGGTTCCTGGGCCTTGAAGGTGCTGAAGAGGATTGGGCTGGGTGGGGGACTGCAGCCCTTTCTCAGGGACATACCCTGATAGCACAATCTCCCTGGGGTTCTGCCCCTCCAGGCCTCTCCCATCTCAGGCCCTGCCCTGACCCTGGGGACAGAGGGGTTCTGGAGTAGGAGGGGTCCAGAGCCTTCCCTGGCTACTGACCTGTTCTGCCTCGGCATCCCTGGGTCTGGGAACCATGCCAAGTCATGCTTGCTGTGATCGTGCCCCTACTCCCTTTCCTCCCGCATGTGGGTGCCCCCTGCCCCCCATTGTGGGGTCTGTAGTGTTCCTCTAGAAATAGTCTTCCTGCAATAAAGAAGTGGATCCTACATTCCCCACTGGTGCATCTTCTTTGGGGTAGAGGGGGTGAGGACATGAAGGATAGGGAGGTAGGGAATGGAGGAGGTGAGTGATGGGGGTAAAGAGTAGGGGTGAGGAAGGGAAAAGCTGAGAGGTGGAGAGTGGGAGTCATGTGGATATTGGGGAGGTGAGAGGTGGGGATGTTACAGGTGAAGAAGAGACAGATGAGGTGAGGGCCATGAGGAAGGGAGGTGAGGCAGGAGCAGTCTGGGCTCTGCTTGTCATGGCCCTGTGTGGCTCTGGCCTAGTCTCCTCCCCCAGGCCAGGTTAGCTGGCAGTACCTTCCCAGACTGCAGTCTGTAAACTTGGGCCTTCTGTGCAGGGCTCTGCAGAGGGGATATGAAGGGGGTGCTCACGGGAACTCCTGAGGGAACTAAGTGGGAAGGGACCATCTTTCTTCTTGTTCCCCACATCTATTCCATGTGACATCTCATTTGCCACTCCAGCCTCCTCCCCACCCACTCAGTCCAGGCCAGGTAGGTGTCTCAGCAGGAAGAGATAAGGCCTGGTTCAGGAATAAACTGGGAGGAAGAACTGAGACACCCTTGTATTCACTTGTTTGTTCATTCTTTTGCTCATTCATTTATTCAGTATATAATAGGCACCAACTGTGTGCCCATCTCTTTCCTGGATGTTGAACACACAGCAATGACCAACTTAAATCCCAGGGTTCCTGCCCACTTAGAGCTCAAAACCTCCTGGAATAGAGGACTCCAACCCCCCACAAAAAATGGAATCAGATCATTTCAGATTTGTGCTGTGGAGAAGAGAAACTATACCACAAAAGTGACTTGGAGGCAGGAGTCTGGGTGGTTAAGAATATCAGGTTGACTTAGGTGACATTGAGCTGACACGGGATGGTAAAGTAGAGGCCAGTCCCAAGAGGATGATCTGGATGGAACACCAGGCTAGCAGAACAGCATGTGCAAAGGCCCTGAAGCAGAACCCACTGAAGGCCAGAGTATCAGGAGAGGAGTGAGGGGAGGGTGATAGTGAAGATGAGAGAAGTGAGCAAGAGTCCAACAGGGCCCAATGTGCTGTGAGAGTTTGGACTTTCATGATGAGGACACCAGAGTGTCATAAGAATATTGGAGGGGAAGCCGGGATGGCTCAGTGGGTTAAGTGCTCATTTTGCAGCCTCAGGACTGAGGATTGAATCCCGGCCCCGCCCGTGCGGACCCATATGCTGAACTGGTGAGTGCCTCCAGTTTGGTTCTTAATGGGGTAAGACCCTGGCCCAGTTCCTGCCCTGTGCAGCCCTGTGCCCACCTGTGGAATGAAACTGTGGAAAAACCAATGATGTGCAACTATGGAGACTGTTCTGGGCCCTCCCCCTTCTCTCTGTCTCTGCCTCTGTATCTCTCTCTCTCTCTCTCTATCAAAAACAATAAAAATAAATCTTAAAGAAAAAAAAAAAAGAATATTGGAGCCCCCCACCCCCCAAGAGACTTCACAGTCCCTGCTAGGCCCTTCACTTACTGAAGCCAGTTGGGGGGGGGACGGGTTTGGGCAGGCACTATGAGCCCTGTATTCAGTGGAGAGGAACCACAGGATCTTGTTTTCCCCATCTGCCATGGCTCATGGGGCAGGGGCAGGACTAGAGTGAGGAGCGCAAAGCACCTGCCATGGTAGCAAAATTTAAGGGGAGGGGGGTGCTGCCAAAAAATTCAGCCATCAAGAAACATGTTTTAATGGAAGATTTAATGCAAAGGAAGCCATGATCCTATCGTGTAAGGACAGGATCTGCTAGGGCCTGAGCTAGGTAGAAGCAAGGGAGGTAGTTTGCACAGGCTCGAAATCACAGCCTGTCTCTCTTGAAATTTTTGGTATTTTTTTGTTTATCCTGTTTTGAAATTTTTGTTTATCCTGGATTATATTTCTGCAGTTAATTTGAAATTTTAAAATATAACATTAACATGCAGTAGACTTTCAGGTAATGAAAACCCATAGGGATTGGTAGATGCCTGATAAGCGTAAGTAGACAACCAGCAAAATCTCAAGCAACTGTTGCTTGAGAGTGCAGTTGCTTGAGTTGTGGTTAACGGAGAGTCTACTGTATTTATCTGGATGGCAAGGGCTCTTTTTTTCTGCCCCTTTTTTTTTGATAAGTGTCTTATTCGCCTCAGCCTAGTCCTGGCCCTACCTGAAGTATATGAACAGTTGTTTCACCCAGCTACTGCAGGAATCCCAGACTTTGGTTTTTCAAGAGTGCTTAGAAATCTGGATTTCTTTTTGTGAAACATCCTGATTTTTAAATGTTAGCAATGAATTTAGAATTTTTTTAAAAAAAGATTTATCATTTCTGAGAGGTGAGAGTGTGTGTGTGTGAGAGATAGAGAGAGAGAAAGGGGGAGGGCCCAGAGCAGTCTCCATAGTTGTACATCATCAGTTGTGACATAGTTTCATTCCACACAGATTCATGTGGGGCCTCCTGCATGGGAGGGGAGAACCTCTGTCACCTTCAAGTGGTTACGCAGTTCAGCATATGGGTTTGCATGGGCGGAGCCAGGGTTGATCCCTGGACCTCAAAGTTGCAAGGCAAGTGTTTAACCTGCTGATCCATCCCAGCACCACTGAATTTAGAATTTTTTTAAAAAGATTTATTCCATTGTTTTTGACAGAGACAGAGAGAAGGTGGAGGGCCCAGAGCAGTCTCCATAGTTGTATGTCATCAGTTTTCCATGGGGTTTTGTGGGAGGCACGCCCCCTCAAGCTGGGGCCTAAGCAGGGGGTGGTGGGGCAATAACTGAACTGGGGGCCTCCCGTGTGGGTCTGCGCGGCCAGGGCTGCAAGGCGAGCACTTAACTCCTTGATCCCTCCTAGCTTCCCTCAATGTAGAATTTTTAAAGGATGTTTGGGCCACTTGTTGTCTGGTAACCACGAGTTTGCCACACTTGTTCAGACAGTAATTGCTCTGGACTCCAGAGTCTGGAGGAATGTGAGCTGGGGTGTGAGATGCCCCACCCCCTCATTTTCTCTGTGTGCTGCAGGGAATGAGCTGGGAGGTTCCTGCCAGGATGACAGGAGCCCTAGGGTGCTCAGCTGGGAGGCTAGCAGCTCAGATCACAGAGACTCAGCATTGCACAAAGTTCAAGTCCAGAATATGATGGCTGAGTCCTTTATAAGAAACTCCCCTTCATGAGCACTGGAAGGTTTTGGAGATACTGTATACTAAATGTTTTCCAGTAGCACCAGGGTAGCATGTTAAAAATGCACATTCCAGTGCTCCAGTTCCCACAGGATTCTGGATCATTCCATCTGGGTGGGTGTCCAGAGACGTGCATTTTAAAATCCAGGCCCAGGAGTTAGGAAATTGAGAAACCCTGTAACTTATGAGACAGGCCTGGGTGAATGACATTGGGTTTAACCTCCGTGAGACTCAGTTTCCACCTCTGTAAAATGGGGATTATACCATTTCTCCTTCAAGATTTATGCAGTGGGCTCAACGAAAGGGAGCAGTTATTATCCTTCATTTCAAGTCACGCGACCTATTAGGAGGGGACATTGTTCCCTTTCTCACGTGAGCCCCCTGCAGCTAGGATTCCGGATTCAAATTCGCGAAAAGCCTCGCGCATCCTTGACGTCACCAAATCGCCTCTGAAAATCCTCTTGTCGTCCCGCCGCGGGGTCCACCACAGCGTTCTATTCGCATATCAGCATAACTCCGTTCCCAGAGCCGACCGGCTCTCCCAAGACCAGCGGTAGTGCAGATCAATGCCCCCCCTTCAAGCCCCACCCACGCCCCTTAGCGCAGCCTACCCTGCTGCCTGTCTTGCGCCCCTCCCCCGGCCCGGCTCCCGCCGCCTGGGCCCGCGATTGGCTGCGACGGCAGCCAATGCCCGCCCCACGAGCGCCGGTCCCGCCCCACACACGCCGGCTCCGCCCCGCGGAGAGAAGCGAGGACTCGAGCTCCAGGCGGCGGGTTCGGCTGCGCGGCGGAGCTGAGGTGGCCGTGGCATTCCGAGAGCAGGTAAGGACTCGTGTGGCCGCTGTCCTGGCCGGATCCGCCACCCCCAACTTAGGCGCCAGGGGTCAGGGCGCAGCCGGGGCAGTCCGGGAGTGGGCATTGAGAGGACTCCTATTTGACTGAAGAATTGGGTGTCGGAATCTGTGGAGGAGGGGGCTGGGGCTGGAGGTGAGGGTCCGGGCTAGGATTTGGGGTCGGGGTCAGCCGGGGAGGTGACTGAAATTGAGGTCGAGGTTAGCAGGAGACGGTATTGGGTTGGAGTTGAAGGAGGTTATCTGAGGAGGATTTGGGAGTGGAGTTGAAGGTAGAGGTTAGCTAGGGAAGGGGCTGGAGGTCAAGGTTAGCTGGGGCAGGGATAGAAGCAGGGGGCTGAAGGTCGAGGTTATTTTGGGAGGACTGGGCAGTAGGTGGGAGTCCGGGCGTGGGTTGGGGGTCGAGTTCAGGTAGGGAGGTGACTGAAGTTGAGGTGGAAGGTAGCTGGAGACGAGAATGGGGGGTCTGAGTTAGCTGGGGAGAAAGCTGGAGACAGAACTGGTTGGGATTAGCTGGAGAGGGGCATAGGGTTCGAGTTGGGGGTGGTTATTTGAGGAGGGATCTGCGAGTGGAGTTGAAGGCGGAGGTTAGCTGCGGAGGAGGCTAGGAGTGGAGTTGGGGGCCGAGTTGGTGGGAAGGGTAATTGAGGAACCTGGGCTTGGGGTGAGCTGAGAAGGGGTGGGAGGGCAGAGATAGGGGACGGCTGAGATCAATCTGTTTTCAGAAAGGATCCGACAGATGTAGGGAGACATGGAGAGTTAGGAGTGTATGGAGTAATGAGAAAGGAAGTGAGGGGACCAGTGATGGTAGGATAGAGGGATGGCAGGTGGTTTTGGGGAGGTTGACTTGTCAGGAGAAAATGGGGGAGTCTTGGTTAGAAATCAGTTATAAGGATTGTGGAGAGGACTCACCCTCACTTTGGGGGGACAGATAATTCGGTGTAGAACAGGGCATAGGGTGGAAACCCCTTGGTACCAGTAAGCTGGAAGAGATGGAGTTCAATGTACTTTGTGAGTCTGTGTCTGGAATGTAGGGTGCAGAGGAGAGCATCTTGGGAAGGGGAAAAGACTCGTGTTGGTGACTGAATTTTTCAGGAATGTTTGGGCTCAGGAGCGAGGAACCAAAGTGGGAGTTTTGGGGATAACGACATCAAGAGATGTGGGTGACACTTTTTCCTGGGGAGCAGGGGTTGCTAGGGGCTGGAAGGTGGGAGGACACGGTGATGAGCAGCAGGTAAGAGGCTCCTACTGTTGCTAGGTGTCAGAGGCAAAGGCTAAGTTCACAAACTTGTTCAGTGGGATGCTGAGGTCTTGTGGAGAGGAGCACTGTAGGCACTTGGTGGAATGGGCTTTCTGGGAGGTTTAATTTACTCCTCTGTAAGATGGGACTAATAGAACAGTAAGAGGCACCTCATAAGGTCACGGTGAAAGTCAGATGTGTGTACCTGGCATGCTCCTGGCACATGGCAAGGCTGAGTGCTGTGTTGATAAGAATGTTCTAAATTAAGGGTTTTTTAGGGGAGAGGGGTGGGTAAAATGACTGGATTGTTAGGGAAGGGAGCGAGGGAATCAGTTAGAGGTTGACTCCAGTCCTTCAGCCTTGGGGTGCATGTAAGAATCACCCCTGGAGTTTTAAAAAAGAGTGTGCAAAAATAAAGAGTTCATATTATTAAAACTGAGAAAAAACAAACAGAAAAAGAATAATCTGCTTGGATCTGATGCCAGGAAGTTCTGAAGGTTTGTTAAGGATCAAGTGTGTCGATTTAAGAGAAGGCTGGTTGGACAGGGCTTTCTGATTTAGGTGTACCCCACAGGAACCATTTGGGTGTATACCACGAAGGAAAGCACTGGGCCACAATTATCTGCTCTTTAAATATGTGAGCTTCAGTGGGTTAAGTGCTCACTTTGCAGCGCCGGGGACCAGGGATCGAATCCTGGCCCCGGCCCGTGCGGAACCATGTGCTGAACTGGGAGCTCCCCCAGCTCAGTCCTCTCTCTGTCTCTGTCTCTGTATCTCTCTCTCTCTCTGTCAAAAAACAATAAAAATAAATAAATAAATATTAAAAAAAAATATGTGAGCTTTACAACTGATGGGATAGACCTGGGTCCCTCCGTGGGCTCAGCTGACTTTGGTGCCATTCTGGGCACTGAGGGGTGTTGAGCAATATCCCTGGACCCCACCCACTCGATGCCAGGAGCATCCCTACTCATGACAACCACAGGTGTCCCCAGACATTGCCCAGTGTCTCCTGGGGGCAGCAGCATCCCATTTGAGACCCACATTATAAACAAAAAAACCCCCTTATTTTCTCTTTTAAAGACCACATCTCACTTTTGATGCTTAGGAAGTTCAGCCAAGATTTGGAGTTTGTTTTTAAGTCATTTAGTACCCTCATCTTGAGAAGAAAAAGGAATAAAATAAAAATTACACTGCTTTTCAAGAATTTTAGAAACACTGACCTAGGTGGGCCTTTCGTGTGGCTTTTGAACACTTACACTGATTTTGAATGTGGGATTAGTTGATTACTTATAGGCGTTGAAAGATGCCAGAATGTGTAATTTACTTCCTTGGTTTTGACCTAGAGGAGGAGTTTGAGTTCTTAGGTAATTCTCAGTCTTTTGTAGGAAAGATCCTACAACTGGCACTATTGTTTTCTGCTCTGTATTGTAAATCATGGGCCCTCTCTTTTGAAGGGTAAAACGGTGGAACCTAAATTACCCTGACAACACAGATTATTCAGCTCTGTAGTTACTGAATGGAGGCATTTATGTTTTGTTCCACCGTGTGGTAATATAAAACGCTGCTTCCATTCAAGGTGTTATGACAGATTTTCTCATTTGCACCTGGATGCATAATCATCTTTAAAATTTACTGGGTCATTTGTATCCTTGAAGTTCCATTGTAATTTCATACATAATTTCTTAACAATCTTTGGGCCTGGCCACCATGACTTTGGAACTTTCCAGAGTTTTCTGGAGAGGCGGTTTACAAGGATAGTTGTGTTATTGCTGGGTGTTCACACACACGTATTCTCCCCCTTCCTTTGTGGTGATAACAGTGAAGTTGTATATCCTATTTGTTCACCTCCTGGATCCTTTAAAGACTGAATCCTGCAATCTTAGTACCTTGACCATGTTGGGGAGCCCCTCTCTGGTTCCCCCTGTTCCATTTCACAGTTTTAGTCCTCGATTTTCACATTCACTATGTCTCTCTTGTGCTACCCTTTGGCAAGGCCTTTTTCTCTTCAGGGTCTAGAGCAGGGGTCTCCAAACTTTCCAGTCCATGGGCCGCATTAACTATCAAACAGAAGTTTGGGGGCCGACTACACACTCAAGGTCCAAATAAAAAAGAATCAAAACATAGATGTTGGGAAGGCCGGGGTGGCTCAGTGGGTTGAGTGCTCACTTGCAGCGCCGGGGACCGGGGATCGAATCCCAGCCCTGGCCCGTGCGGAACCACGTGCTGAGCTTGGGAGCTCCCCGAGTTCAGCTCTCCCTGTCTCTCTCTCTCTCTCTCTCTCTCTCTCTCTCTCTCTCTCTCTCTCTCTCTCTGTCAAAAATAAATAAATAAAAACTCCTAAAAAAACACACACACAAACAAACATAGATGTTGTTTTTATTTATTTATTTATTTATTTTTAAGTTTATTTATTTGATTAATTTTTGACAGAGAGAGAGAGAGACAGACAGACAGAACTGAACTAGGGGCGCTCCCAGTTCAGCATATGGTTCCACACGGACCAGGGCCGGGATTCGATCCTGGGTCCCCGGCGCTGCAAAGTGAGCGCTTTACCCACTGAGCCATCCTGGCTTCCCCAGATGTTGTTTTTAATTATTTATTTAATATTATCTTATTCAGATAAAAAGGTCTCCACGGGCCGGATGAGAGGGCCTTTGCGGGGCTGTAGTTTGGAGACCCCTGGTCTAGAGAAAAGTGTTTGTTGCATGTGACACCCAGGAGACCTTAGAAACAAGATGAGGGGGCTGAAAAGGGGGGTGACCTGTCCCAAGTGACCTTAGAAACAAGACTAGGGAACTGAAAAGGAGGTAGTGACCTGTCCCAGGCATGGTCACTTTCCTCTTTGGTTTTTGTCCCTGTGTTGATTAACTTAACTCCAAAGTGCCTTTTGTCTTGCCTGCAGGTAGGCAGGGAAACTTTGGGCAACTCTGATACTCTTCCAGAAATGGCCACTAGTTCTCCTTGAGGACCTTGCAAAACAGAAAGTCTTATTGTTTTTAATTTTGTAAATTGAGGTGCAGTTTCCATGTTATAAAATGTAGCCATTTCAAGCACAGTTCAATTTTTTTGGTAAGTTTACCCAGTTGTGCAACCATCCCCCATAAACCCATTTTAGAATGTTCTGTCACCCCAGTAAGATCCCCGTCTCCATGAGCAGTCACCCCAACCCCCTTCCCCATACCCCAACAACCACTAACCCACTTCCTGTCTGTGGATGTGCCTGTTCTGGACATTTCACATAAATGAATCACACGCCATGTGGCCTTGTGTGTCTGGTTTCTCTCACTGAGCATGGTGTGTTCAGGATCCATCCATGTTGTGGAGTGTGTCAGCGCTTCACTCCAGTGGGTAGATGGGCCACACTGTTTGTTTATCCATTCTTGTTTATCCATTCATTTGTTGATGGACATTTGGGTTGCTCCCACCTGTGACTGTGAAGAATCATGCTACTATTTAAACAGCTTTTCCCTGGTCACTCCACAGCCCACTGATCTGAAGCTTTGCAGGGGTTTGTCTGGTGTCAGCCCTCTTGGTTTTGCCTTTCTTCCATCTGTGTTTTTCTTTTTTTTTTTAAGATTTATTGTTTTGAGAGAAGGTGAGAGAGAGAGAGAGAGAGAGAGAGAAGTGGGGAGGGCCCAGAGCAATCTCCATAGTTGTACATCATCAGTTGTGACATGGTTTCGTTCTACACAGGTGGATGTGGGGGGCCGTGCAGGGCGGGAACCGAACCTGGGGCCTTCCTCATGGGAGGTGAGAATCTTCGCTGTGACCTGGTGATTACTGTTTGTGCCTCAGTTCAGCATATGGTTTTACATCGGCTGGGGCTGGGATTTGATCCCTGGACTTTGCAGTTGCAAGGCAAGTGCTCAACCTGCTGAGCTATCTTGGCATCTCCCATCTGTATTTCTTTTTCCTTGAGTTAAGCACTTCACTGTGTGTTGCTCAGAGCATCCCAGCTGCTGGATGTGCATCCAGTCTCTCCTACTCTGCTGGGTCCACCCCACCTAACCAGGATCCTTTCTCTCTCTCTCTCTCTCTCTCTCTCTCTCTCTCTCTCTCAGTCTCTTAATTGTTGAATTTACTGGGGTGACATTGTTGGTAAAAATTTTATAGGTTCCAGGCAGGATCCTTTTTCTAAAGCAAGGATCAGTTTGTCATTTCCCTGCCACCTTTACCAACTCATCACCCACTCAACAAAATCAAAATCCCTCCCATGGCTTTCTGGCAATGTGGGAGTTGGCCCCACCTTACTTTTCTGGAGCAACTTTCACTTGACTCTAAGAACCACCTCCTGCTCCTCTCTGCTGCCCACCCCAGCACATGACCAGGGTTTCTGGATGGCTGATTTGCTGTCTCCTTTGTCTGAAACCTTTGTTCCTTCCTCTTCTCAACAAAGGCTGGTTGTATGCCTATTTTAAGCATCAGGATGTGTGCCAGGCACTGAGAGCACCATGTGAATTTGATACTTGTGTGCACATGTGGGAAGGTGTGGAGATTTGGGACCTGGGGCTGTTCTGTCCCTGGCCCAGGTCTCTGAGTCAGGGTCCCTGGAAGTGGCAAAATCGGGGTCCAGGCCAGTGTATTCCATAAGCTTCTCAGGTGCAGCAACACAGTGTTTTTCAGGGAGCAAAGAGGCAGGGATAATACATGTGCATAGGATGGATGATCAGGTGAGGAGACCATAGAGAAGCTTTGCAGTGACATGCTAGCCAGGAGACAGGTACTGGAAGCAACCCACCTGTGTGAGCACCAAGGTGGGGCTGGGTCTTTCCACATCATCTCATGTTGGCTCTCACCTGGACACCATGGACACTAGGGCTGGGTCATTCTCTGAGGGGGTTTGAGCAGCACCCCTGGGCCCCACCCACTCGATGCCAGGAACACTCACAGTGTGACAACCACAGTGGTCTTCAGACATTGCCCGGTATCTCCTGGGGACAGAACTACTTCACTTGAGAACCATTGGGCTGAATTGTTTCTAATAAAATTTTATGATTGCATTAAAATAAAAAGTTGTTTGTTTTTTGAAAATAGACTGTATTTTTAGAGTTTATGTTCATAGCAAAATTGAGAAGGAGACATAGACATTTCCCATTTATCTCCTGCCCCGTATATATGCACAGCCACCCCTATTATCGACATTCCCCACTAGAGTGGACATTGTTTATTTATTTATTTATTTATTTTATTTTCATTTTTTTATTGTTTTTGACAAAGAGACAGAGAGAGAGAGAGAGATGCAGAGACAGAGAGAGAACTGAACTGGGGGGCACTCCCCAGTTCAGCACATGGGTCTGCATGGGCCGGGGCCGGGATTCAATCCTGGGTCCCCGGCGCTGCAAAGTGAGCGCTTAACCCACTGAGCCATCCCGACTTCCCCTAATTGTTTTTTTTTTTTTAATTTATTTTGTTTTTGACAGAGACAGAGAGAAGAGGGAGGGCCCAGAGCAGTCTCCATCATTGTACATCATTAGTTTGCCATGTGGTTTCTTTTCACACAGGTGGGCAGGGGCTGCACAGGGTGGGAACTGGGCTTGGGGCCTTCCACATGGGAGGCACACCCCCACTAGCCAGGAAACAAATCAGGGGGTGAGAACTGAACTGGGGGCCTCCCTCATGGGAAGCACACCCCAGTTCAGCATATGGGTCTGCATGGATCAGAGCCAGGATTCAATCCTTGGTCCCCGGGACCGCAAAGAGAGTGCTTAACCCACTGAGCAATCCCGGCTTCCCATGGACATTAATTGTTGAACCTACATGGACACATTATTGTCACTCAAAGCCCATAATTGACTTTTGGTGTTATACGTTTATTGGATTTGGACAAATGTATAATGACATATCCACCATTATATTTTCACCTCCCTAAATATCCTCTCTGATTCGCCTATTCGTCCCTCCCCATTATTTTTTTGGGGGGTGCAAAGTGATGAAGAATAGCGTAGTCACCTCGAATGCCTGTTGGAGAGATGTGACTCTGTAAGCTATGAAGTTTTATATGAACCACTCTTTCCCTTTCTCCTCTCCAAAAAGTGGTCTGTCCAGCAGAAACAGGATTCCATAAAGCAAAACAAGTGACACTAATTTCAATGTTACATTTGATGTAACCCAGTATATCCAAAATATTAGTGTTGCAACATGTCATCAATGTAAATGTGTCAATGAATGCTTCACATTCCTTTTTTTTTTTTTTTGTATGAAATCTTTGAAATCTGGTCTGTATTTTACACCCACAGAATTTTATATCTCAGAATGAGCCACATCCCACGTGCTCATTGTCACATCTGGCAGCCACTGGTTGGACATCCAAGATCTAGGAAGTGAATGGGGGAAATTTTAGGAGAAAATAAGATCTCTGTAGGCATATGGGTGTAGCTTAGCATTTGGACATGTTTGTGGATTGTTTTTAGATCTACTAAGTATCTATCTGCTGGTTTGGGGATTTCAAAGCTTTTATCATTTCATTTAAGTACCAGTACTGAGTGAGAAAATAACATTTAACTTCAGAGATGTTGCTTCTAATACTGTCTTGCTAGGCACTTGCATTCCAGTAGAGCTGCCTGGTCGAGAAGGGGGTAAAGTTTTGGGAACAAATATATAGAATGATTCCGCTTCACACAGCACTGTGCCATACATACTTAGTGAGGTCGATAACTTATTTTCTTTAGTGTTACAAGACACAGCAGCCTATCTTAGAAATAGGGCTGAGATTGGATGAGCTGTAGCATCTCAGCTGAAAAATAGAGCACATTTGAAAATGTCAGTATGTTTATTATGTTACTTAAAGACAGGCAACCATAAAACTGTATAAATGCATTGTGCTCATAGCTTTTACTCAGATACCATAAACTGAAAAAATAAATCAGTAACACAGTAAAGCAATGATCATCCAAATGCATATTAGAGAAGAGTTTTTTTTAAATATATTATTTTATTAACTGTTAAATTTATTGGGGGTGACTTTGGTTAGTAAGAATTACATAGGTTCCAGGTGTACAATTCTACATTACATTATCTATGTGTTGCATTATGTGCTCACCACCCAGAGTCAATTCTCTTTCCATCACCCTGTATTTGATGCCCCCTCCTTCCACCCCCAGTCCTAGAAGAACACATTAGGTGATTGTTGTTTTTCCTACAATGTACCAAGAGCCAGAGTTTGCCAAGCAGACCATCCCTGAGTGAGTTTTGTAGACTGGCCTGTTATAATGAAGACAAACATTTCCTTTGGCTGGGAGCCGTGGACTGTCTCTTCAACACCCTCTGAACTTAGAAACTTGACAGGCCATTAGTTCTTCATGTGGGCTGGAAATGGAAGTTTGTTTTTTCCTTTCTCTCCCCCCACTCCCCACATTACTATTTAATGAAATGTAGGGTTGCTGTTGACTAACTTTCGAGATGAAGGGCTTGGAGGTGATGGGAAGAAATGGGGCTAGGTGGAACTATGTGGCTGTGTGGTAGACAGGGCTGTGTGAGTGGGTGGGATTTATTTTAAAAATTTATCTCTCTCTCTCTCTTTCTCTTTCTGTCTTCCTCTCATTGAAGGGTTGTAGGAGGTTCTCAGGGATTGTGTAAAGGAAACCAGTGTGTCTGTGTGTCCACAGCCTCAGAGTTGTTGTGTATGTAGGTTTGGGGGGCAGAGGGACAGGGTTCCAGGGTTCCAGGACCTCAGGTTTCAGTCCCTGCTCCCACAACAGAGAGCCTTCTCTTCCCAACTTCCTTCTTCCTAGCTGTGAAATGAATACAGGATAAGGTTACATCTGTCCCTGATAGTCCGTGTAAGGCAGCACAGCACCACACATGTGTGTCTCCAAGAAAGGTACTGGACTGAGTTCTCAGACCAGTTTATTAATAATAATAATAATAAACTTTTTACTTTGGTCTAACTTGAGATGTACAGACAAGTGCCAGAGTTCCGCATCAGAAAACTTATATTCCTTCCTGGGGTGCCTGAAGTTCACACTTTATTCACATTTCACTCACTTCTCCCTATTGTCTCTTTGTTGCCCCAGGATCCATCCAGTATCCTCATAATATTAGTCATGACATTTCCTTAGTCTCTCTGGGTCCTGACAGTCAATGTTCCTTGTCTTTAGTGCCTGGAGAGTTGTGAGGAGGACAGGTCAGGAGTTTTACAGAATTGCCCCTGATCTGGGTTTGTCTGATGTTTTCTCATGATAAGACTAGGCTTATGGGTTTAGAGGAACGGCTCCCAGAGGTGAGGTGTCCTTCTCATCACAGTTCACCAGGGATACTTGACACCCACAGGACATCACCTTGAGGATGACCTTAGTCTCCAGACCCAGGTAGTGTTTGGGGAGTTGGAAACTCATTATCTTATATCTTAATTCTAATGTGAGAAATATGGGTCCCACCTGTCCTAAATCTATGGGTATGTGTGTGTGTGGGGTGTGTGTGTGTGTGTGTGTGTGTGTGTGTCTCATCGCTGGTGACTGAAATAAGCAATGAAATAAGCAAGCTCTCAGTGTTTTGGCACAGCTTTGCCTAGGTGCCACATTTTAATAAGTGGGGGGCTTTAGATCTGGGGGTATAGTTGTGACACAGGCAGCCCAAGGCTCAGAGAAACCACGTGACAGCATTGGTACTCCTGCCCTCCCTCAGGGTCAGCCCACCTCCCAGAGTGACAGCCCTGCATTGTCATTCTTGTTGATGAAGCCTTAGGTGAAAGCAGAGCATTGCTGGGAAGCAGGCTGTCTTGTGGGGAGATGTTTGACATTTCCTTTAAAGTGAAAGTGGGTGGTAATGGGTGGTCTCCTTGGGGATAGAGCAGGAATTCTTCCAGTCACTTTGGGACAGTGAATGGGACCCTTTGTGGGCCTGTTTCTAAGTGGCCTCATTTTACTCAGCAAACAACAGTGGGATGTTGCCAGGTGCTGAGTGTATGGGACCGTCCCCTGTATTGTCCCTACCCCCCCCCCCCGCGTCCCCCCCCTACCCTCAGGGAAGAGGACCTCAGTCATGGTAGTTACTATGGAGCACTAAATATATTACATGCCAGACATGGTCCTATTTACTTCTTTTTTCTTTTTTTTTTCTTATTGATTGCTTGAAGCTTTTTTTTTGGGTGACATTAATTGATGTCATTTACATTGTTTCCAGGTGTACAATTCTACATTACACTGTCTATACATCATATTATGTGCTCACCACCCAGAATCAGCTCACTTTCCATCACCATATGTTTGATTCCCCATTTACTTCTAACCACCCCCATCTCTGTGCTCAGGGCAGTGTGAACGTCCCAGCTCACATCCCTGTTTCCTCTTCTGCCCACTCTAATTTGCTCTGTTTTGTTTTTTTGTGGCAAATTACATGTAACATCAAATTTACCATCTTAACCATTTTTAAGTGCACAGCTCAGTGGCATTAAGCACATTCATTGTCATGCAACCATCCCCATTATTCCTCTCCAGAACTTCCTTATTTTTCCAAACTGATACTGTGTCCCCATTAAACACGCACTCACCTCCCCTCCCACAGCACGTATATCCCACCATCTACTTCCTATTTGTAAATCTGACTGCTCTGGGAACCTGTGAGCTGAATCACACAGTATTTGCCACCAGCAGCAGCTCATGAGGGGTCCTGGTTCTCCACAGTTTTGCCAGCACTTGTTATTGTCCATTTCTTTGATTCCAACCATCCTGGTTATGGGGAGGCATTTTCTCACTGCAGCTTTGGTTTGTATGGCTCATGAGTGGTTTCCAAGCAGGGCCAGCTGGTTAGAGGACAGAAACATTGAAGGACAGCCTGTCTGGAGGGAGATATGATTTTAGGAGAAGTTTGCCAGGGAGATTTGAATGTCGGTGGGGGGAAGGGGAAAGAGGGCATGCCAGGGAACCAGGATGGAGCCTTAGTCTTCTCCTCTCTGAAATGGGCATAAGGATGCTGACCTCAGTGAGTTACCATGGAGAATCAAATGACATAAGTCAGTGACAGCCTTATGGAGCCATTGGTCCTCAGTATATGGATGCTGAACCCCAAAGGAAATCCCACTACTGTTCTACATATGCCTTCCAGTGGGCTTTGTTCTTAGAGGTCCTATCTATTTTTCTTTTCTATCTTTTATTTTCAAACCTGTGGACTGTTTGCGTGGGCTGCTTCTGTGCCTGGTAGGATTTTTTTTTAATAGCCAATGGAGATAGCATTCACATACTATACAGTTCACCCATTAAAGTGTACTATTCACTGGTTTTTAGTATATTCACACAGATATGTGAAACCATTGCCACAGGCAATTTTAGAATGCTTTTATCCACCCTAAAAAGACACCACATCCCCATCTGCAGTCAACTCCTTCCCCCTCCCTAGCCCCTGACAACCACTAACCCACTTCCTGTCCCTGTGGATGTGCCTGTTCTAGATGTTTCACATAAGTGGAATACGCACTGGGTGGCCTTGTGTATCTGGCTTCTCTCTGAGCACTGTGTTCAAGGTCTGTCCACATTCATGTTTTATAGCAGAATAATATTCCACTGTATGAATACATCACATTGTCTTCATCCATCACCCATTGATGGACATGGTTTGTTCTCATCTTTTGTATGTTGTGAATCCTGCTGCTGTGAACATGGGTGCATGTTTTTATGTGGTTATTTTCAGTTCTCCTGAATGGATCCAGGAGTCGCATTGAGGGGCCCAATATCTTTTTTTTTTTAAGATTTATTTTACTGTTTTTGACAGAGACAGAGAGAGAAGAGACAGAGAGAAGGAGGAGAGGCCAGAGCAGTCTTCATAGTTGTACATCATTAATTTTCGACATGGTTTCACTCCACACAGGTGGGTGGGGGCTGCACAGGGTGGGAACCAGGCTGGGGCCTTCTGCATGAGAGGCATGCCCCCGGGGGCCTTCCACATGGGAAGCTTGTCCTAGCGAGAACCGAACTGGGGGCTTCCTGCATGAGAAGCACACCCCAGTTCAGCATATGGGTCCTCATGGGAAGGGCCGGGACTCAATCCTCAAACTCTGGGACTGCAAAGCAAGCGCTTAACCCGCTAAGCCATCCTGGCTTCCCCCAACATCTATTTTTAAACCTGCAGACTATGCTTCTGTGCCTGCTGGGTTTTTTTGTCCATTTGCTGCTGCTTTGGTGGCTCAACCCTGGAGGACTGTTTTCCACTTGCCGAGTCCATTCACAGGTCCCCACACCCATCCTTATTTATGCCTCAGAACAGCAGTGTCCCTGTACCACCCGCCCATGTAGCTTTCTCTCATACAGTGGATTTTCTCTCTCCTTCCCTGGGGTCTCATTTCTGTCCCCTTTGCCTGGAATGGCTTCTACTCTGACCATCTCTACTTGCTCTTATTCTCAGCTACCCTTCCTACAGTTACCCCTCCATTTCCTCCTGCCTGCTACCTACTGTCATGTCCAGTATTTTCCAATGCCCTGAACCTGCCAAACCCCTACCCACCTCTGTCCTGTAGTTACTGGGGGACCTTGCCTAGTTTTCTTTCTTCTGAGCTTCAGGTTTTGGTTGGTGGGTTTGTTTGTTTGTTTTTCTGTAAAAGAGGCTCCTGCCTCAAGGACAGTGAGCAGACCCCACAGAATGTGTGCAAAGTAACTAGCAGGAGTCAGTGTGTGAAACAATGGGCTTTTTTAGTCAGATAAAACTATGGGAGAGTGAAAAAGGCAGAAGCAAGCTGTGGTATAAACAAACAGTTATGGCCCCAGAGACGTCCCCATCCTGGTCCCATCACCTTTGATTGTATCACTTAACATGGCATAGGGCCTTTGCAGGTGGGATTAAGTCAAGGCCCCTGAGATGGGGGTGACCCTGGGTTTCCCAGGGGGCACAGTGTCTCACAGGGTCCTCATAAGAGGGAGGCAGGAGGCTCAGAGTCAGAGAGATGGAGGAGGCTGTGCTGCTGGCTGTGAGGATGGAGGAAGGGCCCCGAGCCAGGGACATGGTGCCTCTAGAAGCTTGAAAAGGCTGGAAATGGCTCTCCTTGGAGCCTCTGGAAGGACTGGCCCTGCCCTTACCTGGCTTTAGCCACATGAAATCTATGTTGGACTCCTGACCTCCAGAACTGTCAGAGAATCAGTGTGTCCTTTGTAGCCACTAAGTTTTGTGATTTCTTACAGCAGCCCTGGGAAACTCACAGGGTTAATTTAGGAAACTACATCACAGATAAAATTCTGTGTCCTCTTATCTTCTCATCTCGTCTTGTCCATCACATGGGCTCATAGTGGTTCCATCACATGGGCTCATAGTGGTTCCCTCTCATGGTCTATGCTGGACCACAAATAGTGGATGGAGTTTCTGCCACTCACTGTCCTCCATGGCCCATGGCTGGACCACCATGCAGGGGGTCTCACCTGCTGATCTTCCCATTATAGCTGTGTCAGTTGCATTTCTTTTGAGGAGTGTCTGTTCATTTAGCTCAGGGTTGAATCTTTCAGAATGCACTAGAATGTATGTTCTGGGGCTAATTCTACTCTTCCCTCCCCCAAGGCTACAGCAGCATCTTTCTACTGCTCCTTCTCCTGCCCCAGGTCTAGTTTCTGTGACTTGCTGTCACTCTTGTCTCACAGTAAACATTGTGCATAGTGATTCCCACCCACAACTGGATGTATGAACCTCAGAGCACCCCCTGGGGTGCCCCTCTGAGTGTCCGTTTTGAAAAATTGAGGCTCAGCACTGGGGAGCTCAGCCAAGAGGGACACCAGCCTCTGGTGTTTGCCACTTTGTAGCTCTTCTGGGAGAACAGGCTACTGATGGCACTGCCTGCGCTTTTGTCTTGGTGATAGAAGCAGCCGCACTTCCTTCTGACCTGAGGCTAGCTTGCTATACCTGCCTCCTGGTATTAAAAACTATCAGGGTCACATGCAGAGATGCACAATGTCCTTAGTTCTCAGGGAAATGCAAATCAGAACCACAGTGAGACACACTTCATCCTACCAGGATGGCAAGAATCAAAAAGACAGACAATAGCAAGTGAGGATATAGAGAAATCAGAACCCTTGTGCATGGCTGATAGGAATGGAACACAGGGCAACTGCTGGGGGAATGTCTGGTGAGTCCTCAGAAGGTTAAACATAGAGTTTCCATGTGATCCAATAGTTCCCCTCATAGGAATCCTCCAAGGAGAAATGAGAATATGTACACACAGAAACTACACAAATGTTCAAAGCAGCAGGATTCATAAAGGCCAAAAGGTGGAAACAGGAAGCTGGGATGGCTCAGCGGGTTAAGCGCTTGCTTTGCAGCCCTGGGGACTGAGGATCGAATCCTGGCCCCAGCCCATGCAGACCCATATGCTGATCTGGGGTGTGCCCCCAGTTCAGTTCTGGCAGAGGCCTATGTGAGAGGCTCCCAGCCCAGTACCTGCCCTGCACAGCCCCACGCCCACCTGTGGAGTGAAACTATATGGAAAACTAATGCAGTCAACTATGGAGACTGCTCTGGGCTCTCCCCCTTCTCTCTGTATCTCTCTGTCTGTCTCTGTCAAAAACTAAAAAAAAAAAAAAAAAAAAAAG
Organism: Craseonycteris thonglongyai; assembly: GCA_004027555.1. Taxonomy (NCBI): domain Eukaryota; kingdom Metazoa; phylum Chordata; class Mammalia; order Chiroptera; family Craseonycteridae; genus Craseonycteris; species Craseonycteris thonglongyai. The sequence goes on from PVKE010004872.1 coordinate 43,581, forward strand.
GTGGAAACAACCCAAGTGCCCAATAGCCACCAAGTAGATAATCACATTGTGGTCTGTCCACACACGGGAGTGTTACTTGGCCTTGAAAAGGAGTGAGGTGCTAACAACACTCACCACAACGTGGATGGACCTGAACACATGGTACTCAGCGAGAGAAGCCAGACACATAAGTCCACACAGTGTGTGATATCATTTATGTGAAATGTCCTAAACAGGTACATCCAGAGACAGGGTGTGGGTCAGTGAGGGTCAGGGGCTGGGGAGGGGGTGGGGGTGACTGTGCTGGGGAAGGGGCTTCTTTGGGTGATGATGAGAGTGCTCTGGAACTCGATAGTGGTGATGGTTGCACAACATTGTGAATGCATTAAATGCCACTAAGTTGTACACTTTAAAATATTAAAAATGGTAAATTTTATATGTGTTTTACAAAAAAAAAAACCAAACCACCTTTTGGTTGAAGTGGTCATATTTCAGGACCTGAGACCCTTGATAGTCTAGTGGGCCATGGGGCAGTTCCTCTTTTTACCTTGCAGGCCCCACCCCTCTCTCTGCCTTAGGTGAAGCCTGGTGTTAAAATAATCTCTGACACATCTCTTTTTAAGTTTTGTCCGTTTGAGATGAGCACAAGGGTGTGAATTCCTGTGCTTGTGGGGCTGCTGAGCAGTCATACCCTTCTGGGCCTTACCCAGCCATGCATGTACCTTAGGTTTGAAAGGGAGGTCTCCCAGGTCCCTGGGAGAAAGTAATGAATAAGGTGAAGATAGAGAATTATTGAAAATTCTGTCCTCCTTTTGAGCCAGAGGGACCTGAGGAATAAGCTGTGTGAGAGGAGGAAGGATGGGGATTATGGAACCTTCTGGAATGTAGAGGGCATGGTGGCATAGTGAGAGTTGGAATCCATGTTTAGCCACTGGATGACTATTCTCCTTGTGTGAGTTTGGGCAAAACATTGAACCTTTTCGTTTGTTTCCTGGTGGGCAAAATTTTATAGGAATCCTAAGGTTTGAGATGGTGTATGAGACAGTGACCTGGACAGGGGTAGACAGGTTGTCACTCTGATTACTGTAATCACTGTTAACATTAATACTATAATATTATATTATAGCTAATAGGACTATTATAGTACCATATTTTTCTGTGTATAAGATGCCCCCATGTATAAGACAACTGACCCCCAATTAGTCTATAATTTTATTTATTTATTTATTTATTTAAAATTAATTTTATTGTTTTGAGAGAAGATGAGAGAGAGAAAGAGAAGGAGGGAGGGCCCAGAGCAGTCTCCATAGTTGTACATCATTAGTTGTGATATAGTTTCATTCCACACAGGTTGATGTGGGCCCACATGGGGCAGAAACCTAACTGGGGACCTCCCACATGGGAGGCATCTGGCTGCCATCTGGCCATTACCAGTTGTGCCATAGTTCAGCATATGGGTTTGCACAGGTGGGGGCTGGGTTTTGATTACTAGACCTCAGGGTTGCAAGGAAAGCGCTCAACCTGCTGAGCTATCCTGGCATCCTCTACAATTTTAGACAAAAGTATTGTCTTATACATGGAAAAATACTGTATATATGTTAATATTATTATTCCCCCACTGCCGCTGCATACCACCTCTCACGTGTGTCTTGTTGCGACCTCATTGGTGTCAGCTCACAGCCAGCACCTTCTTCTGCTCAGGACTAAGGGGACTGGACCACAGTCAGCTGTTTCCTCGACTGCTGCTCCTGTCACTGACCTCTGTACAGCAAACCTGGTCATCAGACACAGGCAACTGAAGAATTAGGAACTTCTGGGTGGGGCAAAAGGGGTTTATGTCGTGGTGTCACAGTGATGAATTTGTCCTTTGAGCCAAAAGGACATATACACTCATGTCTGGAGGGATGGCAGGACACAGGGTCACACTAGGTTCTATTGAGCTGTGGCATCCGATTACCCACTCTGCCTAGGAGCAGGCTGGCAGAGCTGGGAGAGTCACCTGTGTGACAGAGCTATGGGGATAATTCTGTGACCTCAACACGCAGGCTTCAGGGGGCTCAAGCCTGAACCTGTCAGGAGCATAGCACCTGGGCCTGGCTGTGAGGCCATCTCTATACACCACCCCTCATCTCCATTAAAGCTACAAAGGACTGAACTATGCATTGAGTACCTGCTATCTGCCAAATGCCTTGTAGCTACCGAAGTTGTTGATTGAGCCCTTAAATCAGTTGGCCTCACCCCAGAGAAAGATCTGGCTCCAAGTGTCCAAGTGGGAGAGATCCGGTATTAAACATTTGAGGTAGATGTCACTGTCCCTGTTTTAAAGCAGTCAGAAAGCTGGGCAGTTGTGAAATCTGACATCCCAGGTGTCAAACCCAAAACAAACCCACCCTAAAGCTCTTTCCCGCTTCCCATAGGGTCTCCCTACATCTGTGTCCTTACCTGTAAAATGGAGACATACAAAACTCAGCTCAAACTTACAGCAGGGACAGGGCGAGATAATTGTCAGCACTGTGATTGCTTCACTGGTTTTCATCAGTGTTATCTCTGAGGTGCGGTCTTCACTGTCCATGTTTCTGACCCTCCGCTCCATGCTTTCTCCTACAGACTCATTTCCTGTAAGACAGGACACAGCTTACCACCACTGACATCAGGGTTGGTCATGCTGTGTGGGGGCTGGCCTGGGCACTGGGGTGCTGAGCAGCATCCCTGGCCCCACCCATATGATGCCAGGAGCGCCCCCAGTCGTGACAACCACTGATGTTCCCAGGCATTGCTTGGTGTTCCCTGGGATGCAGAAGCCATCCCCCAGTTGTATGTAAAGGGAATAAAGCCAAGGAAAACATGTGTGGAATTTTCAGCTCCTCTGTGATACTCATTGACATGTTAGAGTGAAACTCAATCTCCACACTGAGCTCAGATTGCTGGAGTGTTCTTTCTCCAGATGATGTTCCCCAATCATCTTCCCCAGAAGAATTCTGGTAGCACATATGGAAATGTAATTAAGCTTCCAGTTTTCCTCTGTGGTGATGACACAGATTTGCGTCTATAATAAAGACAGATGAATCCCTTTAGACCTGATGGCCAGACCAGATGGGATCTGCCCTTGGCACTGCTGAGATTCAGTGCCAGGTCACTCTTTTGGGGGCCATTCTGGGCACTGTGGGGTGCTAAGCAGCATCCCTGGCTCCACACACTATGCCAGGAGCACCCCCAGTGCAGACACAGCACTGGGGGTAGAATTGTCCCTCTTCCCCCATTGAGAACCCCTGTGCAACAAAGGTTAAGTTTCTCTTCGCATCTTGTAGGACCCTGGGGAAATGTTTTTCCAGTGGTTCTTTGCATGTCGAGACCCACACACACATCAGTTTAGGTCATGGCTATCCTTGAGAGCTGTCCTCAGGAGAAGAGCCATGCAGGCTGCTAGTTCTAGTGTCTTGCCAGTCTGATTTAGTAAGTAATGTTCCTGGCTTCCTTACCTCAGAGTGACCTCTCATTCTCCTTGCTGGCTAGCATTTCCTGGTCTTTGTGATGGCAGGTTTTCAGTGGATAACACTGAATGTGACTGTGGCACTCTCTCTTCCTCATGTTCCCTGAGCCTCTCCATTTCTATAAAGGCCAGACTCTTATTTTCTGTTCTGATTTGGGGATTTAATTAGACCTCCATCTGGCAGAGACCCCACTGTGTGTCTGTCTACAAAATGTGATCTGTTTTGCTTCATCTATGAACATGTCCAACTGTTAGGGGGGTTGATGTGGTTGATGGTGTGTTTGAGGACTATAAATCAGTGTACTCCCCCAATAGCATTTTCCATGTGTTGAAACATTACCAGTCCCAAGTGTGTAAAAATCTGGTCTATCTATTTCTAGTCTCAGCCAGTGGGAGAGGTGTTAGACCAGTTCTGTTTTAAGAAAAGTAGTACGATATATATAATGTATGGCATTGTTTTCTGAATCAGCATTTTCTTTTTGGGGTCACATAGCAGCACAGCTTTCAAACCTGGTAATGTATTATAGAAAAACAGCCTGGTGTAGTATGGGCCACTGAGTGTGAAAATCTTAAGTTATGAGTGTCCACAAAGGCTAGCTCTGTTTTCATGTCTCTCCCCCGCGCCCCCCCCCACCCTTTCCCCAGATCTCACATTGAAACAGGTGTCCTCTTGTTTTTCAGTCACCTTGGGAGACGTACTTCTAACAGTGCTGCTGTTGTGATGACCTTCAAGAGTAGGCTGCTGTTCTTTTATATATTCAAACATACAAATTTGTATGCCTCAAATGCATTTCAGATTTTTTATCTTTTGAGGGTAGATTTTAATTTAGGAAATAGTCTGTTATTAGCCTGCTAATACCATGTGACGAATCATCACAAATGTAGTGGCTTGAAACGATACAGTTTATTGTCTCACAGTTTCCTTGGGTCAGGAATCTGAGTGTGGCTTAGCTGGGTCTCAGGCTGTAGTCAGGTTTGCAGTCTTACCTCAACTGGGGAAGGAAGGACCTGCTTCCAAGCTTGCTCATGTGGCTGCCTGGTGGCATGGTTTAGCTTCCTCTTGGGTGTTGGCTGGAGGCCACTCTTAGATTTTTGGCTGTTGGCTGGTGGACCTCCAAGTTTCATCACAGCAGCAAAGGAGAAAGTTTGCTAGCAAGATGGGAGTTGCATTCTCACATAAGATAATCTTGCAAAGCAATTCTAATGGTTAGAAGCAAGTCACAGGTCACCCTCCCTACTCCGGAGGCAATGTCACAAGGTGTGAGGAGTTGGGGGTTGCAGGGGGACCATCCTAGAGTGCCATCCTCCCAGCCAGAGATCATTCAGTATTGAGTAGGTGGAAGGCCCAACGGAAACAGGATTGATTTTGGTTGAACAGGAGATATTATAATATTATTGCCAAGTCACAGGACTATATTTTCTAAGTATGAGATTTTACTCATGAAAGGCGGTTTCTGAAGATGCATCCAGAAACATTATGAGATGGCATACTACTTTGAAAGTTTTTCAAGGTGGCTGTTTGAAGGGAAGGATACTTACTTAATTCTGTCATGGTGGTTAATCACACACATTGGACCTTGCCTTGGATCACTTCATGTGTCAGTGGAAAACTAGAAGCCAGCCTTTGCGTGTTTGCAGGGGGACTTAGGACAGGATGACAGGCAGGGAAACATGCTGGGCGTAGTCCTGGATATGGAGTCAGATGTGGGCTGCATCCACACTGTGCCACTCACCAGTGGTGTGCCTTTGGCAAGTCACTTAACCTTTTCTGAACCTCTGTCTCCTTATCAGCAAAATGGAGATGTTAAACCTTAGCTTACAAGGTTGTTTTAAGGACCAGGGGTAACTTATAGAAAGTATTATATTAATAAATGAGTGTGAGACCTTGTAACAGAAGAGGTCCATTAGTGGAGAAACTGTTGATGTCTGGGTAGAATGTGGGTTTTGTTAATAATAGCATGGCAATGTTGATGTCTTAGTTGTGACAAGTACGCCCTGGTTAATGTTAGCGGAAGCTGGGTGAGGGACTCACAGGAGATGTCTAGATTATCTTTGCAGCTCCTCTGCAAATCTAAAATTATTTCAAAATGAAAGGTTTATGAACAGAATACCACATGAAAATTCTATTTTTTACTTAAAATATCAGTGACAAGTAATAAATAATACCAATGTTGGTGAAGGTGTGGACAGAAGGATAGTATAAAAAGTAATCTTTTTTTAAAAAGATTTATTTTATTGCTTTTGACAGAGACAGAGAGAGACAGAGAGAGACAGAGAGTTGTGGGAAGGCCCAGAGCAGTCTCCATAGTTGTACATCATCAGTTTTCCACATAGTTTTGTTCCACACAGGTGGGCAGGGGCCTCGCAGGGCGGGAACTGGGCTGGGAGCCTCCCACATGGGAGGCACACCCCCTCGAGCCAGGGACCGAACCGGGTTGAGGTGGAGGAGAACTGACCTGGGGGCCTCCTGCATGGGAAGTACACCCCAGTTCAGCATGTGGGTCCACCTGGGCCGGGGCCAGGACTCTGTCCTTAGTCCCCAGGGCTGCAAAGTGAGAGATTAACCTGATGAGCTATCCTGTCTTCCAGAATAATCTTTCTTGACAATTGACAATAGTTTAGTAGTGTGATTTTAAGAATCTTAAAAGTATTTGATGCTCTCTGATCCCATAATAGCATCTCTAAAAGTGTATACTAAGGGATACATTAGTAATTAGAGATGGAATTAATGGTGCTTGCCCATGGCATTATTTGTAAAAAAAAAATTGGTAACAGTCTAAATGGCCAATAGTAAGGAAATTGGTTCAACAGTGATGATACATTAACTCAGCGTTAATGCATGGACTTCCATGAAAAGGCTTGTTTTCAAAGAACATTAGTGATGTGAGAAAATGCCAATGATGGAATGTTAAATAAAAATATACTTAGTTGTTTTCCTTATAAAGCTACTTGCTGAGGCCAAAAGCTCAGATTAAAAGCTTTCTAGAAAAGCTGTGGCCAACACCCAGTAAATTATAAATCCTGGGAGGTGTTCTGTATGGAACCTGCTTTTTGGGGTGCATAGGCACCTCTGTGTGTGGTGGGTGGGATTGCGTGTCACTGACTGCATGTCTGCACTGCTGCCTGCTGGGAGGCAGATTCCTGGAGTTGAGCTCCACGTGGACTTAGTCCTCATAGAGCAGACTTTAAAGCCACAGGTTGGGCTGTGCACTTAAATTGAAACCTCATCTTTCCAATACATCTGGATTTTTCAACCTAGGCATTGTTGACATTTTGGGCCAGATAATTTCTGGATATCATCAAATCTCCAGTTAGTGGAACTAAGTTTTGAATTACCAAAATATTATGGTCATGGTAAATCAAATTTCAAATTATATGTAAGGGCATAAAACAAAGAAAAAGCTCCATCAGTCCTACTCACCTTTGTAACTGTTAACAGTGTGGTGTTTTCTTCTAGAGGGTTTTTTGTTTGTTTTGTTTCCTGTTTTATATAAACAAATATATCTTTTTTTTTGTAAAGATTTATTTTTATTGGTTTTTGACAGACAGAGACAGAGAGAAGGGGGAGAAACAAATATATCTTTTTTTAGAAAAATGTTTGAACTGAAATGGCTTGTGCTAGCCAGTGTACTGGTTGCAATTTTTTTTTTTTTTTTAAGTTTTGTATTTATTTTTTCAAATTTGTATTTATTTATTTATTTTTGACAGAGAGAGAGAGAGAGAGAGAGAGAGAGAGAGAGAGGGAGAGAGGGAGAGAGGGAGAGAGGGGGAGAGAGGGAGAGAGAGGGAGAGAGAGAGAGAGATACAGAGATACAGAGACAGAGAGAGAACTGAACTGGGGGAGCTCCCAGTTCAGCATATGGGTCCGCACAGGCCGGGACCGGAATTCGATCCCTGGTCCCGGGCGCTGCAAAGTGAGCGCTCAACCCACCGAGCCATCCCGGCTTCCCCTACAATTCTTTTTTTTAAAGATTTATTTTTATTGGTTTTTGACAGAGAAACAGACAGAGAGAGACAGAGAGAAGCGGGAGGGCTCAGAGCAGTCTCCATAGTTGACAGCATTAGTTTTCCATATAGTTTCACTCCACAGGTGGGCACTGGGCTGAGCAGGGCAGGAACTGGGCCAGGAGCCTCCCGCATAGGCCCCTGCAAGAACTGAACTGGGGGTACACCCCAGTTCAGCATATGGGTTCACATGGGCTGGAGCCAAGATTCGATCCCTGGTCTCTGGGGCTGCAAAGTGAGCGCTTAACCCGCTGAGCCATCCCAGCTTCCCCTGGTTGCAATTCTTGGTGCTCAGCAATATCTTGACTCTTTCTGTGTCAGTTTGTATAGGTCTGGGTGTGTAAGATATGACTTCTTTCCTGTTCATCATGGTCCCCCCCCTCAGCACTGCTGACACTTTGGGGGATCCCGACCCACTTGATACCAAGAGCACCCCTGTCATGACAACTATTGAGGTCCCCAGACACTGCCTATTGTCCCCATATAAGGGTAGAGACTGCTGGGTTACACCAGATCTCTCCTTTCATGAGCTTCAGAGTTAAACCTGGGTTTGAACCTTTCCTTTTTCTTTAACTAGCTTTGGACAATGTTTTATATTTTATTTGATTTTGATTTTATTCTTTAGGAGCTTTTTATCTTATCTGAAATAGAAAGGTTCCTGACCTCACATCCATATTGATGTGAGGGCAAAATGGCTTCAGGATCCTGCAGAGCACCAACTCAGAGCTGGACAGCTGTGATCACTATTTCTGCTCAATATGGCCTTATGGCCCTCCTTAACTTAGACTCTAAGTTAACTTAGACTCTAAGTCTTAGAGGCTGCTGAGGGCCTGGGTCCTCTGTGCCCCTTGCTGGGTTCTGTGCCCATCACAAACCGTTTGTGTTATCCTCCCCCGCCCCCCCCCCACCTGAATCTAGAGGTTCTTAGACTAAATCCTGCCCACACTGGGAGCTTGACGACCTCAGTGGTTTTGTAATTTCTAAAAAGTGTATCATGACTATATATATTTATTTGATGGTCACTTTTGAGCACAAGCTCATTGAATTTGAAAGACAAATAAAGACTTTTTAACCACAGATTATAAGGAAATTTTTAATATCCTGCAGTGTGTTATGGCAATATAGTTTACACACTTTTCTTTAAAATAAACTTATTTCAGAGTAGCTTTGCATGTATAGGAAAGTTACAAAGATAGTACAGAGTTCCTATATGCCCCACACCCAGTTTCCCCTATTATTAATATCTTCTGTTAGTGTGGCACATGTCACAATTAATGAGCCAATATTGGTATGTTATGATTAACTAAAATCCATACTTTATTCAGATTTTACTAGCTTTCCCCTAATGTCCCTTTGCTGCCCTAGGACTCTCTCTATCCAGGATCCTGTGACAGTAGTCACCATATCGCCTTAGCTTTCTGGGCTGTGACAGTTTCTCTGACATTCCTTGTCTTTTGTGCCTGGATAGTCATGAGGGACACAGGTCAGAAGTTTTGTAGAATGTCCTCTGATTTGGGTTTGTCTAGTATTTTCTTGTTATCAAACTGGGCATGGTGACAAAACTGCCTCAGGAGCAGTGTCTCCTTCCAATCGTCCAGGTATTGACTCTTCAGGGCCCCACACTGTTGTCATCTATCTGCCTGCCCTGGGGTCCACCTCAAACTCATGATCCTAGGACAATCATTGGAGCTTAGCAACCCCCTCCTTGGCCCTCAAAGGGGAGTGCTCCCATGCAGTTTGTTTCCAGCTGAAAATCAGAGAAGCACACTGGAATGCAGATTAGCACAAGTCACCCAGGAGCACTTTATAGTTAGTGTGAAGGACACACTAGCCATTCCTGGCCATGAGATGCATAGAGGTACCGGGGTTATGGGCTGAGGGATGGGAGTCAAGGAGGCTTAGCAACCCTTTCATAGTGCCCAGGACAGCCCCCCACAGAGAGTGACCCTGCGCCAGTGTCAACAGTGCTCAGGGGCAGAAAGTGTGGACCAAGGTGATCTTCAGATCAGAGAATATTCTTTGGATCTCACACTGGGACCCAGAGCTGCGCTGAGGCTGCTGGGGCCCTGGAAAAGATGAGCTGGCACAGTAGTGCTCGTCTAGCCCTGGAGGCTACCATCCTGACCTTGCAGAGTCAGGTGAATGTGGTTCCTGGAGCACCAAAGCTGAGAGCAGAAGCCCCCTCTTCATCCCATAGAAGAGCTGGGTTGAGATGACAGTGCTGCCCACACACCACCAGGGCCTCAAAGGCAGATGGGCTGGTGGGCTGTCAGCCTACCTGACAGTCTGGAGTGGGCCTGGTGGGTGGGGAAGGGCAGATTCCCAACCTGGATGAGCAAGGGAATCTGAGGCTGGCTTTCTTGGCCAGAACCAGGCAGAACCAGGCCAAATTCATTTCATTCCAGGGAGGCAGCCTCTGTTGTCTTCATCCTTCAACAAAAGATTCACTGAGCTTGCAGACTAAAAGTGAAGAGAAGACCCTTCAGGGCATTGAAGTGGTGCTGTCAGATCTCTCTTTATAAGGAGTCAACCAACTTTAAAAGGCCAGGGAGTAAATATTTTCAGCTTTACAGGCCAGTCTGTATTGCAGCTACTTAGCTCCACATTTGTAAGCACGAAAGTGCCATAGATAGTATTTTGTTTGTTTGTTTGTGGTTTTTGTTTTTGACAGAGAGAGAGAGAGAGAGAGAGAGAGAGAGAGAGATACAGAGACAGAGACAGAGGAAGGGGGAGGGCCCAGAACAGTCTCCATAGTTGCACATCATTGGTTTTTTTACATAGTTTAATTCCACAGGTGGGTGTGGGGTTGCACAGGACAGGAACTAGACCAGGGTCTCACTCCAGTGAGAACCGAACTGGGGGCACTTCCCAGTTCAGCATATGGTTCCGCACAAGGCCAGGATTCAATCCTTGGTCCCCAGGGCTGCAAAGTGAGCGCTTAACCCACTGAGCCATCCTGAATTCCCCATAGACAGTATTTTAATTGCACATGAATGTTTCAATAAAACTTTATTTATAAACAGGTGTGGGCTAGATATGGCCTGCGGGCTCTAACAGATCAGCATGGCCCTTTGCCTTCCCAATGCAGAGGCCCCTTATTGAAAGTAGTATTTGACACTCATGACTACCCCTTTTTCCCTGAGGCCTCCTCTTAGCTTAGACACCTTTATCTCCTCTCAGAGCCTCAGTTTTACTATCTGCAGAATGAGGATAATTGTATTCTTTATGGAGTTATATGTAGATTATTAGATATTGTAGGATAGTTCTCATCTGGGGCAACTCTGACCCCAGGGGTCACTGGGCCATGTCTGGGGACATTTGTGGTCATCAGAACTGGGGGTGCTCCTGACTTCAAGTGGGTGCCAGGGATGCTGTTCAACACCCACAGTGCCCAGGATGGCCCCTCCCCAGAGAACATTCCAGCCCTGAATGTCAGTAAGGCTGAGGGGGGCCTTTGGTGTCTAATAAGTTGTCTTGCAAAGACTAGGATATCGTTTTATATTAGTTGTCTGTCTTTCTTTGGCCACAGCTTCACTCTTAATTTTCAGAACTCTCCATCCCACTTTCAGGACTGGGAACTGGCTGCATACTCATCAGGCATTGGTTGAATGCCACCTAGGCACCACAGCCTCTTGAGTAGATGCACCCCATTGCCCGGATTTGCCTGGGTCTCCAGAGGCTTTTTCCAATAGCGTCCCCTGCATTGGAGCCAACATGGCTGGTGTAGGAACCACTCAGCCACCTACCTGTCTTTTCTTCCCCTCCTCATTTGCTCTTTCATAAGGGCAAACTTTCCTGCCAATTAGCATATCCTGTTATTAGCATCTTTCTTTTCTAGGTTTTATATAATCCTGTCATTATTAGATGCTGTCACAGGAACTTCATGTTCCCTCAGTCACATCTTTAAGCATTCTCTAGCATAAGTAGCTAATTGCCAGTCGGTGCGCCCTTCTTTTCTTTTTTAAAATAAACTTTCATTTTAGAATCATTTTAGAGACACAGAAAAATTGGGAAGACAGTACAGAAAGTTCTCATATGCCCCACACCCAGTCCCTGCTATGGTTAACATCATACATCATTCTGGTATTAATACATTCATCACAATGAATAAACCAATAATGATACATTCTTATTAACTGATGTCCATGCTTTATCCAAATTTACATGGTTTTCCCCGAATGCCCCCCCTTTTTTTTACCCTGAGACCCCATCTAGGACATCATGTGACATTCATTTGTCATGTCTCCTTATACCTCGCTGGGCTGCAACAGTTTCTCAAATTTTCCATATGTAGAAATTAGTTCTCACTTTAGGGATGGGTTATAAGAGGACCTGACTAGTGATGATTATTTTTTTATTGTTAAATTTATTGGGGTGACATTGGTTGGCAACATATGGTGATGACTTTGCAGGTGATAAACTGTCCTATCTAGAATAATACAAAAATTTTGATCACCAAATTTAGGTATTTTATTATTTGTTTGTTTTCCCATCCTCCTCCCCCTTCCCCATTGGCAACCATCAGCTTGTTCTCTGTGTCTGTGGGTCTGTTTCTATTTTGTTTACTCATTTACTTATTTATTTATGTTTAGATTCCACATATAAGTGAAATTATACTGTATCTGTCTTTTTTTTTTTAAGATTTATTTTTATTGTTTTTTGAGAGACAGAGAGAGACAGAGAGAAGGAGGGAGAGCCCAGAGCAGTCTCCATAGTTGACAGCATTAGTTTTCCATATAGTTTCACTCCACAGGTGGGCACGGGGCTGCGCAGGGCAGGAACTGGGCTGGGAACCTCCTGCATCGGCCCCAGCAAGAACTGAACTGGGGGAAGCTGGGATGGCTCAGTGGGTTAAGCGCTCGCTTTGCAGCCCCGGAGACCAGGAATCGAGTCCCGGCCCCGGCCCATGCAGACCCATATGCTGAGCCGGGGTGTGCCCCCAATTCAGTTCTTGCCGGGGCCTATGTGGGAGCCCCCAGCCGAGTTCCTGCCCTGTGCAGCCCCGCGTCCACCTGTGGAGTGAAACTATATGGAAAACTAATGCTGTCAACTGTGGAGACTGCTCTGGGCCCTCCACCTTCTCTCTGTCTCTATCTGTCTCTCTGTCTGTCAAAAACCAATAAAAATAAATCTTTAAAAAAAAAGAACTGAACTGGAGGCACACCCCAGTTTAGCATATGGGTCTACCTGGGCCGGAGCCAGGATTCGATCCTTGGTCTTTAGGGCTGTAATGTGAGCGCTTAACCCGCTGAGCCATCCCAGCTTCCCCTCTTTATTTTTTTAAATTAATTTATTTTATTGTTTTTGACAGAGAGAGACAGAGACAGAGCTAGACAGAGAGAAGGGGGAGGGCCCAGAGCAGTCTCCATTGTTACATCATCAGTTTTCAACATGGTTTCATTCCACACAGGTGGGCGGGGGTCTGCGCAGGGTGGGAACCAAGCTGGGGCCTCCCACATGGGAAGCTTAACCCGGTGAGAACCAAACGGGTCTCCCTCATGGGAAGCACACTCCAGTTCAGCATATGGGTCTGCATGGGCTGGGGCTGGGGCTGAGCTGGGGCTGGGGCTGGGACTGGGACTCGATCCTTAGACCCTGGGGTTGCAAGGTGAGCGCTTCACCCTCTGACCCATCCTGGCTTCCCGTGGATTTCTTTCGATAAATACCCAGAAGTGGAATTGCTGGGTCATATATTAGTTCTCTTTTGAATTTTTTTTAAGGTACATTTTATTGTTTTTTGACAGAGACAGAGAGAGACAGAGAGAAGGTGGAGGGCCCAGAGCAATCTCCATAGTCCGTATGTACATCATCAGTTTTCAACATGGTTTTGTTCCACACAGGTGGGCGGGGGCCGTGCAGGGCAGGCGCCTGGCTGAGGGCCTCCCATATGGGAGGCACGCCCTCTCAAGCTAGGGGCTGAACCATGGGGCAAGAACCAAACTGGGGGCCTCCCACATGGGGAGCACACCCCAATTTTGCATTTGGGTCCACATAGGTCAGGGCTGGGATTCAGTCCTCGGTCCCCTGGGCTGCAAAGTGGGCGCTTAACTCACTGAGCTGTCGTAGCTCCTCCTCTTTTGAATTTTTTGAGGAACCTTCATACTGTTTTCCATAGTGACTGTACCATTTTATCATCCTACCAACAGTACACGAGGATTCCCTTTTTCCACATCCTCTCCAACACTTGTTTGTTGATTTTTTTTTTTTTAAGATTTATTGTTCTTGACAGAGAGACAGAAACAGAGAAGGAGTAAAACCCAGAGCAGTCTCCATAGTTGTACATCATCAGTTTTTGACATGGTTTCCTTCCACATAGGTGGGCGGGGGTCATGCAGGTCAGGAACAGGGCTGGGGGCCTCCCGCAAGGGAGGCACATCCTCATGAGCTGGGGGCTGAATTGGGGGGTCTCCCACATGGGAAGTTCACCTCAGTGAGAACCGAACTGGGGACCACACCCCAGGTCAGCATATGGGTCTGCAGGGGCTGGGGCCAGGATTCTATCCTTGGCTGCAAGTGAGCACTTAACCCGCGGAGCCATCCAGCTTCCCCATTTGTTGATTTATTGATGATGAATTTAAATATTTTCAATGCCCTTTGCAGTCAGAATTTTCTAGCCAATTGAGAAAGACAAGGTATTTCTTAACGGAAGTCAGGCCATGGATTTTTCAAGGTGATAGGAAGGCAACAGTCCTCTTCTGAATTTATTAATAAAGGAAGCAATGCCTTTGTGGTTGTTTTGTGTTGCAGGATGGTCTGAGGTCATTTTGCCAGGTGACCATGAGGGGTAGTGTTGAGCTTTCTCTATGACCTGGGATACAATTTCAGGATGAGAGTGGAATGCTGTGTCTGCAGTGGCAACTGGATGTGAGCATTTGTGGCTAAATAGTGCCATTTTCTCAGGGACTGCCCTCCAGTTTAGGGGTTGCAAACTACAGCCTGGGGGCCAAATTCAGACCACCTGGTCTTGTAAATAGTTTTATTGGCACATGGCCACACTCAGTTGTTTTTAACTGCCTATTCAAGTTGTAGTAACAGAAACCAAGTTGCAGTGACAGAGACTTGCCAAACCAAAAATATTTACCATCTGGCCCTTTACTGAAACACTTTGCTGGGCCCTGGTCTTATTAACAAGGTAGGTAACAGAAGTTCTAATATATGACTTAAAATATAATATAATATATAATATAATGGAGTTGTAATAATAAAGCAGTTATGTGCTATTAACAATATGTCAGGCACTGATTTAAGCATTTTATAGATACTCATTTATTTAGTCCAAAATGTAGACCCATCCAGGAGGTGCTGCCATCCTCTCCATGTTTCAGATTCAGAAACTGAGGCATAGAGGAGTGAGTAAGTTGGGAAGTCAGGACAGACAGCATGCCACTGTGCTGGCTCTTAGGTGCAAGAATACAGGGTCTGGCAGAAGTAACACCCTTTTTTTTTAATGAGCTGGTAATGCCTCAGCAGAGAGTTAACTTTTACCTGACCCTGTGTAAGTCCTCACTCACCCTCCCCCTTTCATGGAACTCAGTGTAGCTGTTTTAATTATGAGTGGAAAAAGAAATCCATTTGCACTAATTTTCTTTCTTTTTTTTTTGTACAAAATTGTTTGTCTTCCCAAATTAGTTGCCTGTCCCTCCATATATTACAATTCCAGGTGGTGGGAATATGATTGCTGCCTTGCATGCTGGGATGATCCAGCCTCCAGGGCACCTGGGCAATGTCTGGGGACCTCTGTGGTTATCATGAAGTGCTCCTGGCATCGAGTGGGTGGGGGCATGGATGCTGCTTAGGACCCCACAGTGCCCAGGATGGCCCCCCCACAGAGTATGACCCAACTCTGATGTCCTCAGTGCCTTGTGGGAGAGACTTTGTGTTAATTATGTGGAAAAAATAAATTACAGCATATCCCTGCTAACTGGACACCAGAATCAATCTTGATGGTCAGATAGTATAAACCAGGGTGACTCCTTCCCCACCACCCCCAGGTTACATAACAGAGGGTTGGAACTCTAAGGCACTGAGAACATAGAACTGAGGGCAATAGCATTCTCTCCTTTGTCCTACTTGGCTCTCAGGGGTCAAGCACGCCATGCCCTTTTGCCCTGAGTAGTGGTATGATGGCACCTGATCTGGGTCATTTCTGGCTGAGCCCACAATCAGCTGCATGGTTTTGAAACAGGATGTCACTGCCCTGTCCCCCATGCTTCTCCCCCTTCATTTGCAGTCAGAGCTTGTCAGGGTGACATATTTAGATGGTTGCTGTGGTGATGAGTGAAGGCTGAGGTGATAGCTGCAGTGAGCGCTTAAAAGACAGAGCTGTTCTATATCAAGCCTCCAGTGAGAGGAGGCACTCCTGCCATGTGAGGGTGAAATGTCAGTGTGGGAAGGGAATGGGCTTAGGCACCTCAGTTCACCTACTCAACTCCCACAGGCAGGATCTGCAGCCTGGGCTGGGGAGAGCTGCCTGTCGCCAGATGCTGGGTCCTTGGCAGTCCCTGCCTGTGAGGGCCTGCTTAGAACAGGGGTTCTCATCCAGAGCCATCTTGCCTCCAGGGGACACTGGACCATGTTTGTCTGGGATGCTGCTCAGCACCCCCCAGTACCCAGGACAAGAACAGCCCCATACAGAAATGACTTGGCCTCCAGGACAGCAGTGCTGAGGGGGAGGAACCTTGCTTAGGAGGAAATAGATGGAGGCAGTGGGTTTGTTCAGTTTCAGAAAGTTAGTGCTGCCATTGCCATCTTGATAATTTGTGAGATCCCTAACCCTTCACTTTCTTGCCCCAGTTGTTCCACTGCTCTCTCATCATTGGATTTACTGCATCCTGGCGGGCTCTTGTGTCTCCCCAGATTATCAAGGCAATAGAGGCTGGGAAAACAAGAAAATGAAAACATCAGTGCTGTTTAGTGCGTACCATTAGAAACACATAATGGGGGAAGCTGGGATGGCTCAGTGGGTTAAGCGCTCGCTTTGCAGCCCCGGAGACCAGGGATCGAATCCCGGCTCTGGCCCATGTGGACCCATATGCTGAGCTGGGGTGTGCCCCCAGTTCAGTTCTTGCCGGTGCCTATGCAGGAGGCTCCCGGCCCAGTTCCTGCCCTGCGTAGCCCCGCACCCACCTGTGGAATGAAACTATATGGAAAAACTAATACTGTCAACTATGGAGACTGCTCTGGGCCCTCCCCCTTCTCTCTGTCTCTCTCTGTCTGTCTCTCTCTCTGTCAAAAACAATAAAAATAAATTTAAAAAAGAAAAAGAAAAAAAAACACATAATGGTTGACCAGACATCTATATGGAGATGCCAGGTGAATTAGCCCCGATGTGTATCAGTTATCTATTCCTCCAAAACGTAGTTTAAACAGCAAGCATTTGCTACCCCTACAGTTTCTCTGGGTTGGGCATTTGATAGCAGTTTAAGTTGGGTGGTCCTGGCTCAGGGTCCCTTGGGAGGTTGCAGAGCACATGTCAGCTGGGGCTGCCTCAGCTGAAGGCTCAACCAGGGCTGTAGGACCCTCTTCTAGGATGGCTCCTCTGTGTGGCTGCTGGCGGAAGGCCTCAGCTCCCCGACATGGCCCCTCCATAGTGCTGCCCAAGTGTCCTTACAATATGACGACTGACTACTCCAGTGGTCCCAGAAAGAGTGAGGAGGAAGCCATGTATCTTTCGTGACTTGGTATCAAAAGTTACACACTGTCACTTATGCCACATGGAATTGGTCACAGAGATCAACCATGATATAGAACTGGAGGGGGACCACACAAGAGCATGAATGTCAGGAGACTGGTCATTGGAGACTGGATACCTCAGCAGGTTAACTTACCTCTGAAAATCAGTCAAATGGGACATTAATTTATTTGCTTAATGTCTCTAAAACATGAAAAGCACACCACCTGCCATTACAAAGAAGTGGTTTGTGAACTGATGGATTTAGTGATTTTGCCCAGAATTGGCAGTTGTTATTTTGAGCAGAGGTCATCCATGGGGCATTCTGGGTAGAATGGCAGTTTCTGGAACCATCCTTGGGATGTCTTTTGTCCACTTATTTCAGCTGCTTGCACCCTTCACCCTGCAAAGCTTGGAGATAGATAGACACAGGGTAGCTGGATGAGATCACATGTCCAGTTTCTCCTTTTCATGTGGGGTTGAGGTAGAAGGAGAAAGAGGGGCCTCACCGAGAGCTTCATGACAGGATATGGGAGGGACGAGTTGAGGGTCAGAGCCTCGTAGGTAATAGGAGGGTGAAGATGTGGTATTCTGCTTGGTGCCACCTTGCAGAAGTCCCCTCGTTGCCCGCCAGCATGTGCTTTTCATTGGCCAAATGGGATTTGGGAGTAATCGGCAGGAGGGCGTGTGGGCTTTTCTCTGATCCACTCCTGGTCCTCTGTGGTCCCTGGGCCTGACAATGGCTCTGGTGTTGATTAATCCATGCCCAAGCAGTCAGGAGATTTTGATCCTCACAGTACTATATTTGTTACGACACTTGTAGGGGCTTAAGGGAAAAAATAGGAAATCCATTTGTCGAGGACTGACCTGGTTTATCTCTGGTTCTTGTTCGTAACAGCTGTTGAAGGAATAAGAAGGTAAAATGTGAGCACTTAGCAATCATCTAGTTTAAGATGGGCTCTCCTTTCTCTCCTTCCTTCCTAACTTCCTTCCTTCCTAAAATCAGAATTCTTGGTTCTTGATATAACTCCTAATTTATCTCTTCAAGACCCTCTTTTTTTTTTTTTTTTTTTATTTTTTTATCTTTTCACATTTATAGAGAGAAATTATCTTTTTGTCTTCAGTGCATAGTTATTTCTATTTTACTTTTTGACAGATAGAGAGAGAGACAGAGACAGAGACAGTTAGAGAACCAAACTGTGGGAACTCCCCAGTTCAGCACATGGGTCCTGCCTGGGCCGGAGCCGGGATTCGATCCTCGGTCCTCA
>PVKE010004873.1:0-61951 GCA_004027555.1 Craseonycteris thonglongyai
TGTACATCTGTAAACTGTCTAATTGTTACCAACCAATGTAACCTCATCAAATTTAACAATAAATTAAAAACAAACAAACAAAAAAAAACATTCTTGTACCCGCATACACGAAAATTCCTAGGGGCAAATCCTACTTCGCGGTTTTTCAGCTTTTGCGGAAGGTTCTGGTCCCCATTAACCGCGAAAAATGAGGGATCACTGTATAGTGGGAAGGCGGGATGGCTCAGCAGGTTGAGTGATCTCTTTCAGGTCCTGAGGACCCAGGATTGAATCCCAGCCCTGGCCCGTGTGGACCCATATGCTGAATTGGGGTGTGTTCCCCATGCAGAAGGCTCCCAGTTTGGTTCTCAGCCCCCAGGTTCGGTCCCTGGCTCAAGGGGGGCATGCCCTCCCATATGGGAATTCCCCAGCCCAGTTCCCACCCTGCATGGCCCCACCCACCTGTGTGGAACAAAACTATGTCAAAAATTGATGATGCACAACTGTGGTGACTTCTCTGGGCCCTCCCCTTTCGCTCTGTCTTTCTCTGTCTCTGTCAAAAGCAATAAAATAAACCTTTAAAAACATTATATATACACACACACACACACACACACACATATATAAAAAATAAAAAAATATCTATATGTATATGCATGTATGTATGTGTGTGTGTGTGTGTGTGTGTGTATAAACCATGTAGAAAATATCTATGCAAAGTGAAAGCAATGCAAACTAGAAGAAATCTAATTGTTTACAAACATTAAAATAAAAAAATATAAAGTAAGCCACTGCTGAATATAATGTATTAAAATTAAATAACTATTCAAAAATGTTGTACCTATCTGTACAATGTTTTAGGAGACATATATATAGGTAATACATAATTAGAAAGCCACAAAATAAAAATAATCATGTCCTTTGACACAAAAATAGTATGTTTAGGACTTTATTTTGGGGTAATAAATTTAAGCATAAGGAAAAGATGTTAGAAGATGCTCTTTGCAGCATTTTTTTGCAATGTCAAAATTTGAATACAAGTTAAAAATTCAACATCAGAAAATAATAATATAATAAATTACTGTTAATTTATACAACTGGATTTTGATACAGATTTTAACATATACTCATGAAGAGGAAAAAATTTACCTGATGTTTAAAAAAAAACACACACAACTAACTGCCATGTGCTATATTATTGCTGCTCCAAAGTGGTGCCCTGCTTCAGGAGACCAGCGTGCACCACCCAACACACCCACAAGAGCAGAAAACAGGCCATACAGCCACCCACACCATAGGCCTGTATCCCACACCAGCATACCAACATCAGTCACAGCCTAAACCCACAGCCAGTAGAGCTGGTGATCTGACCCTCAACCAGCACATCAACAGCAGAGATGACCAGACCTTGCAGCTAGCCACACCCCACAGCACTTTCACAATAGTCATGACATAACCGCATCTGGAGGGCACATGCAGCCCACAGAGGAGCACCTGGCTCTCATGGGCAGGGGGTGGGGTGCTGAGCTACTAGGCCCCATAGGACACCATCTACATAAGAACACTCTTTCAATACCGTGAGACATAGCTTATCTACCTAATACAAATTCACAGAAATAAACATAGAGACTTAAGCAAAATGAGGAGACAAAGAAATATGTTTCAAACAAAAGAACACAGCAAAAGCCCAGAAAAAGAACTAAACTAAATGAAGGTAAGCAACCTAATAGATAAAGAAAGTATTTAAAAAAGACCCAGTGAGAACTGAGGAATATAGTAACTGAAATGAGAAATGCACTGGAGGTAACCTAAAGCAGATTAGATGCAGAAGAGTGAATATGGAAAACAGGATAGTAGAAATCACCCAATTAGAATGGTGAAAAGAAAAAAAGAATCAAAAAGAAAAAAGAGCAGCACATAAGGGGCCTTTGAAACAGCATCAAGCTTAATAATTTTCACATTATATAGGTCCCAGAAGAAAGAGAGGATGTCATAAATGTTTCTTGTGTTAAAGAGTATTTGACCACCTAGTCAGAGAAAAAAAGAAACAAAATATGTATCTGAGCATTTTGTGTTCTTCCCAGTATTGGGTACTGTTCAGGGAAGGTTGTTATTGTGTACAGCACAATGAGCCCTGATATTGTGAACATGACCAGAGCTCCTGCTCAGCCTTTTCAAAGCCAAAATAGCCTATAGATTATAGTTGCTAGTACTGCACTGGCATGTACCACATATTCCTGCCAGCTCTCAATACCCTATCCTACTTAAAAATTGATTTTCTATATGTTAAATAAATTCAAGTTTGTGGACTATAGTTTAAATTATTGAAAACAAAATTCCTACTTATACGTTCTGTAAAGTGAATCTTCAAATTTTAACAGCACATTTAATTTTAAGTTGTAATTGTTCTGGATTTTACAAAATAATACACTGCAATGTCCGTTGCATAAGAAGTGTTAGAAAACAGGTTCATTGTGTATGAAGTGCTAGAATCTAACATCATTTTCACACTCTATTTTTCTAAACTTATTTTAACACCTTCTAAATAAGGACTGGAGAAAAGCAGTTAATTTACCTTGTCCTAATTAAGATTATCTTATGAAATCTATAATTTAAAATTGATGTTGTTTTGAATTTACTACCAGGAAGCATGGATTTCCACATTTTATGATATTTCATAAACTGTAACAAGTTAAAGTGTCAGGTGCATCTTTAAAAATATTTTACTATAGTTGACATATATTCTTTAGCATTACGTGAGTTTCATAGAACTATACAACATAGTTATTCAACATTTGTATAGCCTACAAAATGATCACCACAATACATCTAGTAACTATTGCTGTACTAACTTATTATGACACTATTAGCTATATTCCTTATGCTGTATATTACATCTCTGTGACATATTTTATTTTTTATATTGAAGTGCCTATCTCTTATTTTCTTTCACTACTTTTGCTCATTTTCTCACCCTTCTTCCCCTCTAGCAATCATCAGTTCATTCTCTGTATCTATGATTCTGTTTTGGGTTTGATTTGTTTATGTTGTTTTTTAGATTCCACATATAAGTAAAATAACATATTATTTGTTTTCTTCTGTCAGACTTATTACACACAGCGTAATACCAACATCCATGTTCTCATAAGTAGTAAGATTCCATTTTTATGGCTGAACTATATATATATTGATATATGACATATGAAATATGACATATAACATGATATATATAATTATGTGTATATATATGTATGTGTGTATATATATGTATGTATATATATATACATACATATATATATATATACACACACATACATACATGTGTGTGTGTAAGTATGTATGTATGTATTATGCCCTGAGCCATAGTATTCAAATCTAAACACTCTGGAAAATACCTGTATCTATAGAGCACTTAGTACTTTCAATAAGAATCTAACCATAAAAACACCTTTATTTAGATTCCTGTCTGTAAGATGTATTTCTATCATACTGTGCCCATTATACAGAAGAGATAATTGAGGAACAGATAAATAAATTATACAAGTTATATTACAGTAGTGAATTAGGTAAGTTATTCAGATTGCCTGATTTCTTTTCTAGCAGAAACAAACACTAAACTTTAATTTCATAATTTCTGGTTTTCATCTTTAATAAAATGACATTAACATCCACTATCCAAGTTTCCACACCTTTCAAATGAGCATTCACTCATCCAAGTTGAGAAAAAGTCAGAGATAAATTTCGTTGCCTACAGATTTGAATGTTGTATTTTCTCTATGATAATTTCAATGGAACAAGTAAGAAAATTCAAGAAAATATTGGCAAATACTTTCCAATAAGAATTTAAAATAACATTCTGAAGTTAATGTATAAATCATTTTTTAAAGATTTATTTAATTGTTTGAGAGAAGGTGAGAGAGAGGTAGAGGAGGGGTGGGCAGAGCAGTCTCCATAGTCGTACATCATTAGTTGTGACATGGTTTCATTCCTTCATTCCACACAGGCGGAAGTAGGGCTGTGTGGGGCAGAAACTAAACTGGGGGACTCCTGCATGGGAGGCAAGAACCTTTGCCACCGGGCCATCCCAGCAGTTACCAGTTGTGCTGCTGTTCATCATATGGATTTATATGGGCAGGGCCAGGAATAGAACCCTAGACCTCACAATTGTGTGACAAGTGCTCAACCGCCGGGCTATCCTGGCATCCCCTATATAAATCACTTTTTATGTCTGTCCAAACACAATTTTTAAAAGTTTTTAAAAGGAAACTGAATATATATTATATATAGGAGAACTAACACTGGGTGGTAAGCACATAATGCGACACAAAGATGATGTAATGTAGAATTGTACACCTGAAATCCATGTAATTTTTATTAGCCAATATCACCCTAATAAATTAACAACAACAAAATAAGAGGAAAGTAAAATACAGGACAAAGAATTTTTACAAGGCCCATCAAAACCAATGAAGAGTTTTTAGAATATTAAATAAACTTCATAAAAAATAACATGTAATTAAATCAGAAACAAAGTTTTTTGGTATTAATTTTTTCTATGGAATATTTGAATAAACTTAAATAAATAAATGGAATGAATAAATAGAATACTCATTATCTTAGAGTCCAAGAAATGATAATACATGTATTTCAGCCTTCAAATTAGTATCCAGTTATATCCCAATCTGTTCCTCAGCATTTACACAGAGGATAACACATCTAACACTAGGGCTACTTGTCTATCATGTGGACGATACATTCCAGGCTTTCAAGAAAGATGGAGATAAAGAGATTCTGTAATAATCTTTGAAACCCATTGAAAAAAATAAAGTGAACCCAATAGCAACCAAAACTTAATTTATACTCTAACCAAGTATGACTTCAACCTTAAAAATATACTATATATTCTGAAAAATAACAGGCAGATAAAATATACATACTTTGAAAAATGCTGAACAGGACACCAGGCATCAACTTACAACTCCATTAATTAAGAATAAGTTGTGGTGAGGAAAATATAGAGCCTTCTTAAAGACTCCCTCAAGACTCTTCAACCATATGGGACTGTGTTTGGCAGGGTTGCAGAAAAAA
This sequence comes from Craseonycteris thonglongyai, assembly GCA_004027555.1. Classification (NCBI taxonomy): domain Eukaryota; kingdom Metazoa; phylum Chordata; class Mammalia; order Chiroptera; family Craseonycteridae; genus Craseonycteris; species Craseonycteris thonglongyai. Next base: position 5,068 of record PVKE010004873.1, read on the forward strand.
ATTCATGACCTTAGGTTTGTTTTCTGTTCTTTTTTTGTTAACTTGTTTTGTGTTGTTTCTTTGTTTTGTTTTGATTTTTTGTTTTTAAGAGGCCATGTTTTTCATCCCCTTACAAGAAGAGACAAGTCAGGAGGCAAAGGACAGCAAGGAGACAGGTATAAATGACTAATTTCACCCTGATGAAAGTAGACTCCAAAACAAAAGTCCTAATACAAATTGTCTTATACCCTATTTTTCCAGTAGTAGAGTTAAAAAAAAAAAAATCCAGGAAGTAAGTGCCAGCTCTACCGCCCCTCAACAAATGTGTCTCACCTGAATGATAAACCATTCCTTCCAGGCCCAGTCTAAGCACAAATAATAAAATTTACTCCAGTGAGGCTGCAGTGGTCCCAAGTCCTATCCATCCTCCTTCAGGCAGCTGAGAAGGTGAGCAGAGAATAGGAACCATCAAATTTTCACCTTCTAGCTGGTATTAAAAAGAGAATGAAATAAGAAATTTTATATACCTGACAGAGTGAATCAATGTCATGTTGCAAACACTATTTATCGATTGACCATATTTCCTTAAAACAAAACAAGATATTGGAATGACAAAAGTAGGATATTGGAATGACAAAAACAGGATGACGTTATGTAATATTCCGTATTCTCGAAAACGTAAGACAGTAAGAAAAGTGTCACTCCATGAAACTATTGAGCTATCAATCAGTCTTCAGTGACAGAACTCAAAACAAAAATGTAGGTAGATGTAGAGAAAGACTGTATTTCACCATGATCATACTATGACTATTTTTCTGATGAAGTAAAATTACACAGCAAATGTCGGTCTCTCAACACCTGATCATAAAACTTCTTACACTCCATGACACAATTTTGTTTTACAACAAAAAGCCTTCATTGTCTCAACACCTACTCGAGATTTTTCCTTTGACCACATACTGTTCATAACAGAAAATATTCTTTCGAAAAGTGTTGTACTTCCTGGAACACAAATAGTAAACCCTACAATACTAGAAAAGTCTTGAAAGTCTAGGCATTTTTCATTCATTTCAGAAAAATTCTTTACCCATCTATCAGATACGAAAATGTTTTCTTTGTTCCATGTATCCAAATGCCTCACATTTTTTGAAGGTTCCATGAGGGTCCACTGATCGAACACATGAATTTCTCCTCTGTGTGCTGAGTTCCTTGTTCAAGCTGTCTGTATTTCTTTCCATTCAGACATCGTCTTTAGCAGCACCCACTTGAACTTAGTATTTCCTACACTGCTCTTCCACTTGTTGATATATTCTAAGCTAGTTACATAGAAATTCTCAAATACTTCAAAAAACTTACCCTAATTAATCTGTCCTGAATTTACTAACATTTTCAATGGTTTCATGACATCAGTAGTACTAACAGTTCATTTTCTCTGGACTATAAATTGTTTACAAGATTCTTAATGTTTATAATTACTTCTGTTGCTGAAATATTATATTTTTCAATTAAACTAATGTGAGTTTGGAATGTAGACACTTGATCCTTAGAAAATGAAAACCACTTCAAATATAAATTTTCAAACCATTTTCATAACATAACAGTGCATTTTTCTTGAGGAAAAAAAAAAGAATTAAGCCCATCAAACATGCTTAAAATTCTGTCAATTAATAGACCCCAGGACAAAAGTCTTATATATCTATGCTCTAACAATGTAGTGTAATTGTTTCTTGTAAAGTCACAAACATTTTCAGTTCTTCAACTCTTAACTGTGTATATATGGAAGTATTTGTATACTTTCACTACAAAAAATTCAGTATCAATTGCTAAACAGTCAACAGCACACTGGAGACAACCGTGTATAACATGTGCTCTACAACCAATGCCGACAATCAGCCTCTTCAGGTCAGTTTCAAATTTTCACCATAGATTCTTTTTGTCAAGTCTTTTGCAACCAACAAAATTAGTGTTTGTGTTATATGTATACAAAGCAATAATTCTGTTTTTTACAGCAAATTTATCAATTATTTTCTTCAACATAGCACACTGTAGATCATATGCTTCACTAGCTAAGGTAACAACATCTATAATTTTGTCTTGAACACCACAGTTTGACCAAAAGTATCACACAATTGGAAAAAACTGACATTTTTTTTTTGGTTTGATACATCTACACAGACCGTAATACTTTTTGCTTTATGGAATACCTCTATTATTTTGCCCAATATGTTCGGTGATGAAATGCTGGCAATCACTGCTTCTGATTTGGTACATGTTAAAAATATTTTTGCTTCATGAATTTTCTCTATCAATGTTGACAAGCGATCATTATCATGAAAACTTTGGTTGTAATGCATGATACAATAAGCCAAAAGAGTCTCACATCTCATAAATGAACTGTTCTTTTTTTTCAAATGAAGCCAGAATCGTTTCAGCATCTTTATGTTTCTGGTTATGTCGATGTTGGTTTATGTCACTTCTACCTCCATGAGCATTGAAAAAAAAAGGACCTTACAATATTAGCATACCATTTTTGTTCCATCACCACATAACAGTAGTTTGTCTAGTTTAATAAACCTGAATTCCTCTTAGAGATTGTCATGAAAATTAAAACTACAGTTTCATTTTTTTGTCTTTGGTATTGCAATGGTAAATTTTAAGCTTTAAACACTAAGACTTAAAAATATAGTATTGGTTTGAAGCAACTACAATGAATAACAAAGCCACAGGTTAGCATACAGGCCAAATAAAAACTAATGTTGCAGCAAAACAGGTGCCACTGCACCTGAATGAGGCCACCATCACCAACATGTGCATCCCCACATTCACTACAGTGCATTTGCTTTATTGAGTCAGAAATACAAAGGATTCTTAGTAGGTTAGGTGGTGGGGGTATTTATTTGTCAGCCGCCAATGCTAAGAAAACGATAATATGAGCAGAATGTGGGATTTCAATCACAGTAAGTAGCGAAAAAACCCATTCACTTTGTCTTTTACTAGTGATGTTCTTTCTCTGGGCAAGAAGTCTGGCCCTACAATATATAAAGGAAACTGCGCTAATGTCAAAACATTTTTAAATGAAACAATCCACAGTTGAAAAAATAATAAAACCATAATATAACAAAACAATTACAGGTCCCTTTGTGGTCTCTGAAGCTATAAGAGACCTAAACAACAATCTAAACTCACTGCCAAAGAACATAAAGGCAGGTACAAATGAATAACACTAATTTATTGCATATAAAGCTCAAAAACAAAACACTCATAAATTATACATATATAAATAAAATACTTATAAAACACCATATGAGAAGCAAAAAAAAAAGAAAAAATGTCATATAGCACACTATACTGAACACTTCCATGCACACTTCCATGCAGGACTGCAGCAGCCAGACTACAAAAAATCATAAACATACACCAAAAAGGACAAAAAGGAATGAACACTCCAACTGGCATCACAAGCCAGTATATGCTAATGTCTCACCAGACAGTTCCACTGTAATAAAAAAGAAAGAGCTAACAGCCTGTTGAAATTAAATATGAGTCTGAAAAGTCTGAATCAAACTGAAAGCGGGGCAGAAAGAATCGCTATGAGCGGAATGATGATAGAAATAACAGTAAGACACTCAGTCACTATATCTCACACTCCTAACCTGATGGAACCAAGCAGGTGAGCCCCTATCGATAGTTCACGTGCATTGCAAACCTCCTGGCTCCCACAAATTGAATGAGGCTTAGTGACCACTTCTTGAATTCCCTGCTGCTGCAGACAAGCAAGGGAGTAGCATCTGATAGTGGCTAGCTCAAGAAGCCTGGCCCTGAATGGATAAAGTAAATGAAACTTCCTCATTCATCACATATCATTGTACTGCATGCATTGATTAACATATAGCCTTATGATAAATGAACAACCCATGTTCAGTTTTTTAACAAAAAATTAAAAATGGGATAAAATTGACATTTTAATTTTAATAAAATGACAGGATGGTCAGGAAGTATTATTTACAAAAACATGGTACTGGCCTGTCTAAAATGGTACATACAGTCAGCCTACTGTTTAATGACAAATTTTATGCAATATTTAAAGATCAATAAATAAAAGTATTTTTTTAAATATAAAATCTGAAGCAATAAGTCAAGAAGAAAGAAACAGCATGCAAAAGACAATAAAGATAAATGGCTGGAAAAATAGTCCCTCCTAGAAAAGAAGAAAACATTAGATAAATACAGTGTCAACACAATAAGAAAATATTTTAAAAATATGGACTGTAAAGAAACAAAGGTGAAATGAGTAAATAGGATAAAAAAGAGTTAGTCTATGAAACTAAATTAAGAAAAAAATTAATGCAAGTGTAAAACTTAGATTAAAAACCTTAAATTACACACTATGAATTGATGAACTAAGACATGGAAGAGAAGTTTGAAGACATAAGAGTGAATTAAGAGAAAAGAAAAAGAAAACAAACACAATCTGAAGAATGAAGTATAAAATAAAATTCAGATTATAGACTATGCACATGAGACATGAATAATAACAAAAAACTTTCATGATACAGAGAAAATATTTGAAGATTTATAATGAAAAACATTCAACAAAAAGGCATTAATAACATCAGTGAATCATGATATTTAAGCAAGAGTTCTATAAATATATAAGGAAACAGTTTCACAAGTTGAGCAGAGAGAAAAACTATCCAGTACTCTCTGAAACTGATTTAAATGCTAGAAAACAATATCTTACTTAGTTTTCACAGGAACATGAATTACAGGTAATACTATTTATATTACCTGTAATTTCAAATTACAGGTAATATTACTCATATTTAATGTAACAAAAATAATCATAAATATAGTATGACAGACTCAGAAAGTACATCATCCATTGTTTCTTCCTGCAAGACATCATTTAAGCAATGTAAAATGGATCACAAAAAACGACTCACAGACATGTTTCAAAAAGACAAGGATTTATCTACTCTCTTATTCAATTTTTTAAGTTTTGTTGTTTTTTTTGAGAGAAGGTGGTTGAGGGGAGGGTCCAGAGCAGTCTCCATAGTTATACATCATTAGTTGTGACATAGTTTCATTACAAACAGGTGGATGTGGGTTCACACAGGGTGGGAACCGAACCTGGAGCCTCCCGCACCTCCACTACTGAGCCATCTCCATATTTACCAGTTGTGCTGCAGTTCAGCACATGGGTTTGCATAGGCCAGGGCCAGGAATCAAACTCCCAGACATTATGTTTATGAAGCAAGCACTCAGCAGCTGAGCTATTCTGGAATCCTCTAAAAATTTGACATAAATGCCATAGTAACTAGAGTCATCAAACTAGAAAAATTAAACAACATTTTTTATATGGATGCTCTTGAAAATCTACTTAAGATTCATCTTCTAAGAATGTATCTAACTACATATCCTTCAAATAGAAAATGCATCTTTTTTTAACCATATGTGAATATTACTCCAAACTGATGTTACATCACACTGTTAAGAAACCCTTGATAATATTCCAAAGCAGAATTAAAAAAGCATTTTGTTTATAAGGCAACAAACTATGAATTAAAAGAAAATGAATGAATTCCAACCTTGGAATGAGTCTCTCATTACTTTGACCAAAATAAATTTTTATGGTTAAAAACTATAAATATAAACCAAAGACAAAACGACATTAAAATATATTTTATATTGTTAATAGGAAAAAACTTTTGCATAGAATAATATGAAGAAAAATTCAAATAAAAATATTAACAAACATTACATCAAAATATAAAATGTTTCTTAAGGCACAAAGTGATATGATCAAAGTTAAAAGACAATTGTAAAATGGAAGAAAGCCAAAGCAAGTGAAATATCATCAACATTAAAAAAACACAAACTACAACATATGACTATTACCACTCTAGTCTCATTCTAGACAGCTAAAAATTGCATGGAAAGGAATCTGCATATGTACAGCCAGTTTCTCCTTTCCATTCATCTTTACCTCCTTGAGGATCACTTTGCTTTCCTCCATTAATGCTTAGACATTGCTCATTACAATCACCAAAGGTGTTTCCTATCCCCATGCAAACAAAATCAATAAAAAAAAAAGTGTCCTCTTTGTATTTCCCTTTTCAGCAGCATTTTATAGCTCATAGTAGTCAACAGTTGACTACTTTCAACTGTCTCAAATATTTATATACGTTTCATTGGCATTATGTACTTATTGCCACAAAATTTCACTAGATATTTATTGAATATCTGCCATAAGCAGGTATTCTTTTACAGGTTAAGCAATAGTTAAGACTAAAAAACTTCTTGCCCTAACGAAACTTAAATTCTACTAATAGAGACATGCAAGAAATGAATGAACAAATAGAACTATTTGAAAGAAAAAGAAAAAAAAAAAAGATATTTCACAACATTGTTAGAGTCCTAAAAAAAAAGAAAATAAAGGTATCTGTTTATCTAACAATAAACAATAAAAATTAATTTCAGAAATGATAAACCCATGACCCCTAAAATATAGTGTTGATTTTTACCACAAATTTTTTCTAATAAAGTATATGATCCCATACTTCATTTATATATTATTTTATATTTAATTATACATAATCATATATGAATATATATTTTCCAACATATGCAACTTTGAAAAATATTCTAATGATTTATGTTCCTAAGGGCTGCTTTAAAAAGACATTTGATATTCAAATTATTTCATTTTTAGTAGAGATCATTCCATCTTTCCTTCATTTTTCTCTTCATCAAATGCTAACTTAACTCTGCCAGATCCTCAATTATTAATGGCTTTAATGTGAAGAGAGAAGTTCTTCTATGTCACTATGACGCACTTCAATAGTATCATTTCATTACTAGTTCCTACATCCTCATCATTAACAATTTCAAAATATGCAATTTTACATGTTCTATATAATTTCTTACTCATTCCTACACATTTTGGATATTAATATCTATCCAAATATAAATGAATATGATCTATATGATATGATAAATATTAGTGTTGACTAAGGATGCACACTTAAGAGGGATCTAATTGTTTAAGTGACCAATCCATTACTGTGGATATATATATATATACAGATATATATATAGATATATACACACACACATACATACACATATATATATTTTTTTAATTTTATTTTTGTATCAGTCTCCTTTTCTACAAAGAAATTTAAATGATGGATAGGAAAAGTGAGTATTGGGAAAATATGGACTTTTTTTGATAAAACCATAGAAGTGTATGATGACATTTAAAACTTTTATTTCACGTTAATGAATTATGTAAATACCCCTTATTTGAAAACCAATATTTATTAATTTACAATGAAATAGAAAAAAAATCTCACTTTATAAAAAAAGAATTTTTGTAAAAACAATTTTTGCCATCATCCTTTTGTAAGCTATTTTATTATATATTTGGATTATTCATTAATATTTCAGTGAGCTCCCATCTTTTTTAGAGAGCTCTCTCTTTTCCCATATCAAATAAATCTGGTATAAATTCATTGAATTAAACTGCCTAAAGCATTTTGACATTCCTTAAATTTTTTAAAAATAGAATTCAAATCATTCTACAAAGTGGCCTCAATTTACTTTTCAATTTTTCTCTACGATCTCCTTATATAAATTATGGTTTCCCTTTTATCTTTAAATTATATCTGACACTGTAGCTTTTGTTCATGCAAAAAAAAAAAAAATGGTATCTGAGCCCTGTAACTTTTATAATGTTTCTTCATACATTTCTGGCAGACAAACTTGTTCTTGGTATGATCACCCAAAGGCCTTTTGTTTATGCATCATCTGTCTGTCATTAAGCATATTTTGCTTTTTAATATTTTTTTCGGTTATTAAAACTTCACTACTTCTCCTAGTGTGTAAATTTTGCAAGAGATAATTTATAAACAACTTCTAAGTGGTGTGTATTACCTAGCATAATTTTACATTTCCTTATTTAAAACTCTGCAGAAAATTTACCATTAGCTTTATATACATTTACTAACTTAAAAAAAATTTTACCATCTTGATATCCCCATTAGATTATAAGCTTCATGAATGTCTTGGTCACTGTTATATATCAGCCACCTATAAGCACACCCAGCACATATTGCATTCAATAAATTACTGTTAAATGAATGTCATAATTAGTTCTCAAAGGCAATATATTGACAAGATTCATGTTTGCAATTGAGGTTCCAGCATATAACCACAAACATTAGCTCTGAGTACATAAATTAATAGACCATACCTCCTTTCTTAACATTGAAAAATGCATTTTCTAATTAACTTGCATTTTTATATCAATTAAAGACATACAAATTAGATCTCTAAAGACATGAACTTTGCTATACCGGTATTTTAAAAAGTCACTTTTAGTTTGTAATATCAATTGTGAAGAATTAGAAAGGAATAGTTAACAAGGAACCTTTAGGGGTACTGATTTCAATTTTTTTTTTAATTGGAAATCTGCATGACTAACCAAGAAACCATTGAAATGGTAAAAATTATGAACACTCAGGTAAGTAATAGCTTATCTGCATAGAGAAACCACGGATGTCAGGTCCCACAAAAGGACGTTGAGGTATATTTTTACAGAATAGTACTTCTGCTGAATACTTGCAGAGTATATCATTCAATGACTTTTGATCAATTCTTGTGGGCTGTGCTTGGCTAATACTACACAACCTCAATCCTCCCTATCCTTACATTATTTTAAATTGTCACTTATTCTATATTATTATCTTACTTTTTAAGTTAAATATATGTTTTTCACAGAGTGTGATTCACGTGTAACATCTTTTTCTTTGAACTCTTTAAGTGTATGCTTTAAGTGTGCAACTGTAAGCACACTTCTCTTGCCTGTAACACTAGTAATTGTACTTAATAACCAAAATCTGTTTCAGTCTTGTACACTAATGCAACAATTAAGTCTTAAATCATCCAGCAAGTAAAAGGAGACAGTACTATATCTCTCTGACATACTGCACTCAACATTAATCTGTATGTTTCTTAGCTTAGCATAAATTTGTATACCAGATGCCTTCTTGTAATTAACAAGTTGGGATTTGGGAGCAGTAGATTTTCCTGGTAACAAACTTTCCATCATGTCGACATCTGTGATTTATACCTCCAACTCACTTTCAATATATTTACATAATCAGTTCAATTTAAGCCCAGATTATATATTCTTCTCACATTTTTATAAGCAGTATCCCCTAAAGATAGTCAAAAGTAAATCAAGGTAAAGTTGTGTTGTTGTTTTTTTTTCTCTTTTTTTCTAATCAAAATACTTATCATGAACATATAATCACATTATCTAATTACATGCATTTATTTTAAAAGAAAAAATAAGTGGTGTTATTCTGATAAACTCTTTTTGTCTACTGTTCCATTTTATTTATAAGAAAATTAGATTAAAATCTCTTCATTTGCAACCCTTTTTGATTATGACATGATGAATTGGTAAACTATTTTTAATAGACTGAAATACATTTTCAGAAGAAAAATAACATAATTCTTTTTTTCAGTTTTCAATCTTTTTGTGGTTCTTGTTTTACTTTATTATTAAATTTGGGTGATGTTGGTTAGTAAAGTTTTATAGGTTTCAAATGTAAGATTGTAGAGGAGGGAGAGGTGTCAAATATATGGTGATAGAAGAACTGACTGTAGGTGGCAAGCATACACTAACATAATTCTTTAGTAGGAAAGAAGTTTCTTTTATATCTATATCCCACTCTCTTAATGTTGTACAGTAACAAAGAGGGTTAATGGAGTATAGTTATCAGGAACTAGCAAGAGTGTCTTAGCGTACAGTGAGGGACTTTACCAATAAAATGTCTCTTTTCTACAAAGCCAAGTCAGAAATCACCCAGAGTTGAAAGATATGAAGACTAGAGCTTAAATGAAAAATCCACTTAACTTCAATACCAATTTCAAAATTATTCTGTTGTTTCGGAAATATTCTGGGCTTCCAAATGTGTCATGTTTATGGTGATAAGAGAATATCCCACATAAAATGAATTTCATCCAACTTTTATTATTCTTCTATAGGAGTTGGGTCAGCCTAGAATTATCCTCCGTGATATTAAAGTCTGATAATTTCAAAAGCTTTGACTATTAAGGAAGCAGTATGGTAAGCACTTTGTATTCATTATCTCATTTAAGTTCCTGCAATTATATAATTAAGGTAAAAATTTAAATAACCATAAGAAATTTCTAACACACTTAGAAATGCATGCAATTCCTAGAGAGAAAAAAGTGGTAAGAAATTCCATAAGCTATAAATATAAAATTAAATAATAAATGCTGAAAAATAACCTGATGTCTGCTATAATGTATTTATAAAATATGAAACATTTAATATGTAAAAAATTATAACTTTCTGGTATATAAAGGTACCCAGAAGCTGTGTCTATTTAAAACCAGAATATTTAGTCAGTTAAATTCCTTTACAGTGTATTAGGTAAAAAAAAAATAATTAACTTGTGCTTTTTATACCATATAGAAAAAAAAACACAAATGGGCTGAATTTTCACTTTATCAAGATTTTATTTTAGTATGCTGTATGCTTGGTTATATAGATAATATCTTTTTTCCTCGCAAAGGTTTGATTAAGATTTATTAAAATATTTTAAATTAATACATCCTTAATCTAGTGTAACTGTTCTTAGTATACAATACATATTTAGACTTTAACACTGAGAAACAAAGTCATAATTTCTGCTGATTTTGTCAGAAGCATAGTTTAATTTTAATAATAGTTATGATGCAAAAAATACAAGTTATTTAATGAAAATAAAACTCAGAGCATTTTTAATCTTTTAATTTTTCTAGGAGCACTTTAAGCTATTATCTGAAACTTCTATTAAGACAAAAACACATTTAGGTACAAAGGAGTAAAATGTCTGAAATGCACTACATTAGTCATAATCAATTGCATTTTTGAGATATCAAGCAAAGACAGATGACCTTTGCTTTAGAGAATAAATTGGAGAAAAATACGTTAACACTAACAACTAATTTATTCAAGTAATTTGTCTTAGCATTAAGAATAGTTGGCATACAAGGTACTAATATCAAAAATATCTGTATGCTTTTGTATATATTTCATTCCATGACATACACATTAACACCAGACTGCAAGTTCCACCATCAAGGGCTAATTCTGTTTTAATCTTGTACTCTCAGACTTAGATACATTTTCTGACACCCTGTATGTAATCAAAAGAATCTTAATTTTATAAATGAACAAGTCTAGTCACACAGTTTTTGGACAAATATAAATATAGTTTAAGTATACTTTTATTTGAGTATTTTAAAATTCTATAATTAAAATTGTTTTGTAGGCTATAAATATTAATATTTTATAGTGCACAAATAATTCATCCATTTTTGTAAAATAAATGTGATGATGGACATGCTGAATTGCTTTCAAGGCTTTAAACAAATGCATTACTTTGGATATAAAATTACAATGATTAGTTAAAAAGAAAAGAATTTGAATATGTATGTATGTCATATGCACTACACATGTATACTTAAGGAAAAAAGATAGAAATACATATGCAAAAAATTAAATTTCTCTATTATTCTGTCTGTATTTTCATTTTATCCTGAAATTAACATTTGCTGGTTCACAAAAATATTCTCATTCTTATAACTGACCATTAAAAAAGGCATTAATAGAAAATATTAAAAAATTTAATGTGGAAATCATGATGTACTGTACACTGAATTGCTTACCTAGTCTGTTAGTTAATATCCTTTTTATTGTTAGCTTCACATTAAAAGATCAGGTACAGGAAGGGTCATGACCTCAGTTAATAGAAATATTGCTAGTGCGTTGCTTGCTTCATGCATAATTTATAATCCATTTGAACCAAATGAGCTGCACAGCAATATTATAATTAACATTCAGCTGTTTCATGGATTTGGTTTAAGTCCCTTTAGGAATACTGTTTGAAATAAGCAGCAAGACAAGATTTTCTTGGGTACCTTACATGCCACCCCAAATTCTAATACCTTTTAGTAGAAAATAGGCTCAATGCATTAACATAAAGTTATTACTTCTTGATATGGTCTAGCATGTAAAGAAATTAAAACAAAGCATATGAGAGAAAAGTTTAGTTCAAAATATCAATACACAAATAATAATAAGCAATATAAAATACTGTGTTTTTGAACACCAAAATAAAACAAACAACAACAACAACAAAAACAAAAAACAGCCACTAGGCTTGTAGGTCCTAATATTAATGTTAGCACTTGCTTTATGCCAGTTCGTTCTGTCACATTAAGGGGAGGCTTCATATATTCCTAGGTAAAAACAGGTCACATCATCTCTTTTATTTCAAATATCTTCTCCAATCCATAAACAGAAATTTAAAAAGCATTACTTTTTAAGCATATACATCTTTGTTTGAACCAAGACTTTAAAGAATTTGACTACTGTAGGTATTTTATAGCTTCAGACACAAGGAAAACTATGGAAAGAAAAATTAGGACCTTAGAAACAGCAATAAAAATAAAATGTCTACAACAATAAACATATACAAAGAAGAAATACGCTTCTTTGCCCTCTCTTACTTCAACAAAAGGCAAGTCAACTATATATCTCAGTTAATATTACAAACTGTTTAAAGAAACTTAAGATAGATTCAAGGCATTTTAAGGAAGCTGAGCAGTCTACCCAGTTCTCATCCATTTTACCCTTCATTATACAGATGAAGTCTTGATCAAACCTACTAAATTATTATCAAGATAAATAACTAAAGGTTATATACTCAGTCTGCCTCCACCTATTTTTTTGGATCACCATAAAATCTTTTTTAAATCTTAGTTACTACCACACTTATGGGCAAATTAAGGACATACACGTTTCATTCCAATTTTCTGAAAAATGTCTAGATTATTAACTTTTATGGTGCTGTTCCCAAGAATGACTACTAAAATGTTAGAATTTTTAAAACGCACACAATTGATCAAATTCTGATTTCTCTATAATTGCTAAGTTAAAATGAACTTGGTTCTAAGTTCATGTATCAACCTCTATTATTAAAGGTACACCATAAACCCAGTTGTAAATTCAACTAGAGATCTGACTTTTGAAGCATCCTTAAAGGTGTCTCCTCATCATTTTATTTAAGATGACTGAATTCTAATTCACTTCTTTTGACTTTATCTGCCATTAAAAAACATTTTTGTAATATTTTCTCTCACATGACAAAGGCTAAACTTTTTTAAAAATAGCCAACTAACAGGTTGTAGATATATTTTTTAAATAAACTTTGTTTTTAGTATTCAGCAACCTATTTTTACTGGTAGAGTTTCCTGGGGACAAATGAATAGTGTCATCAGTAGCTTTGGAGTATAGCTCATGACACTCATCTTCTTGCTCTGTCTCCTAAGTAAATCTGCAATTTTTAAGACCACAATCTTTTTTCCCATCACTGAATGTTTTTTTATTCTACATCATCAAATCTACTTTTGATTTCTAATAACTGATTTCTCCCACACGAAACCATTGTTGTCACGGTATATGTGTGTACTATTGATAGTTCACATTTATCTCTTTTGATCCCTGCAAGTATTCTGTCAGTAAAAGAAAACCAATATTCAAGAATGAAATACATTAAAAGATTGTGTAGTCCTGAAATTGTTCACTCCTTTGAAGGTCATGAACCCTATTCAGGACCTAAATTACAAAAGAAATATCCTCTAATTACTTTGTGACAAATTCATCACAGAGAGAGAAGACTGATACGTAACAACACTAGAATTACATTAGAATCACAAAGGGAGTTAAAAAAAAAACACACCTGGTCTAGTTCTGTACCTCATGATAGATCCTGGTGTAATTGATAAGGTTTTGACATCACTGTGTTTTGAAAGCTCCTCTGTAGATTCTAATGTGCAGAAATGAGAACAACCACTTATATACTAGAGGAACCAGTAAGAGTGGCTTTGGACTTAATTTTAATGAATAATCAGTATGCTGTTATAAAATTAATCACAACCCAAGAGAAAAATAATCATCATTTCACATAGGAATTCAAATGAACAAGAATGGATGTCTTCTAATAAATAAATACTGTGATAGTAGTCAAAACCTATTTAAAACCTCAATGAGAAAAAAATATATATAATAATTTGGTGGCCAGAAATTTAAACATATTAAGGCAGAATGAAAGAAATGATAAGTGCACTTAATCATATTTGAAATGCTTAATTATGGGGGAAAATACCTGAAATAGAAAAAGATATTTAATCTAATTCTTTTTAGTACTTTAACAAATATGCTTGCCAGGTTACTAAGCCAGGCACTGTTGCTGACAGCATAGCAGTAAAGAAAACAGCCAAAACTATCTCACCTCCTGGCATTTACACATAAGAGGCCAGACAGATATTAAAGAAGATAAATGAATACAACATATAGTCAGTTAGATAATTATAGGTGCTAGGGAGGAAAATAAAGCCAGGAAGAGAAAAATAGCTGTCAGAATGATGAAAGGGACCATAATTTTAGAAAAGATACTATGGGAAGTCTCTTTAAAATGGTGATTTTAAAGTCCAAAGTCAAAAGAGGAGACTATTGCTAAAACAAGAATAATATACATGTTGAACTCTATCCTTTCTCCATGTAAAGAGTCGCAAAATGAATGTCATTGCAAGCCAGTGTTACACGTAGTATTCAAAGTGACTCTCCATTGTTTTTATTAAATTTAAAAAAAATACAGAAAATTCACTCACAACTTTAAATGAGAAAAAAAAATGTAGGTTTATTCTGCTCAGTTGTCTTCTGCATACATTTAATTTCAGTAATAAATGAGAATAATTTTATTTGATTGCCACATGAATTACAGCCTCAGAAAATCTGGACACTCAGTAACTCCTGGTGAAAATTGCCAAAGATGAGAATTTAGAGGTAGAAGCCAGAGCCCAAAGATATATCAAATTCCAAGCAAAACAACAGCAATATCAACTTAAATGTGTTTGGAACATCAAATTTTATATAGCAACTCTTCCAAATTCATTAATGACACAATTCTATAAAATTAAAGCAAAACAAACAAAACAAAACCAGTTCCTTTTATTAGCATCTCACAAAGAAAGAAACTGCGGCTGAGAACACTAAAATGACTTCCCAGGGAAGCTGGGATGGCTCAGCGGGTTGAGCGCTTGCTTTGCATCCCTGGATCCCTAGGATCGAATCCCGGGTCCAGCCCATGCATACCCATATGCTGAATTGGGCTGTGCCCCCTGTTCAGTTCTTGCCGGGGCCTATGCAGGAGGCTCCTGGCCCAGTTCCTGCCCTGCACAGCCCCATGCCCACCTGTGCAGTAAAACTATATGGAAAATGAATGCTGTCAACTATGGAGACTGCTCTGGGCCCTTTCCCTTCTCTCTGTCTCTCTCTGTCTGTCTCTCTCTCTGTCAAAAAATAAAAGAAATAAATCTTTAAAATGACTTCCCTACAAACATAAAGTTAAATACTGGGAACTGTGTACTAAAATCTTCATTCCTAATTCATGTCTTTTTCCATTTAATTTTACTCCCTCCCTCATATTTCATCTCCACCCCAAAAGGAACTACATTCTTGCTATTGTGTCAGGAACTGAACATAAGCCCTGTTCTTAGTGTTAAAAGGGTGAGAGATGGAGCTTCTGCATACCTATATAGCTGACTTGTAACACTGGTATATATTACAATGCTAGCTCTACTACACATCAAGGAATTCTGCATTGTTCAAACACCCTGTCAATCTAAATGCAATAGCTGTCATAGCTGGAGATGTTAGGGCATTGTCAGAGACTGTTGTCTTGACAAAGAAAAAAAAGCAAAGCCTTAAAAGGAACAGGCATTCAAGTTTAAGTAGCAAGTAATATGTCTGCTACAGGAATATAAATGTCCTCCACTCCAGTTTCTCAAATGTGATTAAGGTAGTCTAATTCCAAATCATTCAGTTTATGTAAGGTATTTCAAAACTGCTATTGTCGTCAGTGGTGACAGTATTCTTAAAAAAAAAAAAATAGGCAATTAGACTTCACTAGATTTAAAGTTTAGGGCTCATTATATACGATGGTTTTTTTTTCAGCTGGCACACCTACTGAAGTCTTCACAAAATAGCTTCATAAAACAAGGGTTTCTGTTTGAGCTCCACTGATCATTGAAGAATGCTGACTGCAAAACTGCCAATTGTGTTCTCAAAGAATAGATACATCAGCCACTGAATCAAACAGCTGTGAAGCTCCCACCTGCCACCAGTGGGTAATCAAGAAATAACTGAAAGATATACCTTCAGGAAGCCAGAATAAAAGGTGTTGGATTGCTATAAAACCTACACTTTTCATAAGCCTCACTAGCTATGCCATGACTTGAATCAAGAATACTCTATAAAACAGTATCTTTCTCTAGTAGAACAACAGCAAGTTGAAAAAGTTACAAGTGGAGGTTCTACGCAATTATAATTATCATACAAATATAATTTCTTATTTTTAATATTTTTATTTATTTATTTATTGACAGAGACAGAGAGAGATATAGAGACAGAGACAGAGAGAGAACTGAACTGGGGGAGCTCCCAGTTCAGCACATGGTTCTGCACGGGCCTGGGCCGGGATTCGATCCCCGGTCCCCGGCGCTGCAAAGTGAGCGCTTAACCCACTGAGCCATCCCGGCTTCCCCACAAATATAATTTCAATTGAGCTATATATCATGGATCATCACTATCTTATGGAAGGGAATGTGTTCAACTAATATAAAAACCCATCAGGTAAAGATTCAGAATAAAATTGTGCTTTCTAAAACACTTCACAAAAGTTAGATAATGCTAAACTGAGAGGTATCTATAAGCAGAAAACAATCAAGAAGAAGGAATTATAAAAAACAAAAAATAGGAGAATCAGTAACTTGATATCATAGCCTTGAAGAAGGTCACTTATAATAATTTTACTCATATTACTCCCAAGATGGTATAAATAAACTACATCAAATCAAGGTATAATCAAAAGACAAATATACAGTACACAGGTAATTGATTGCTAGCAGCAACATTAGTTTCATAAACATTTCAAAGAAGAATATGAAGATTCTCTGTGAATCCAAGAGAGTGGAAGGGAAAAAGAGAGTAGGTATTTTTAAAGCTTCGTTATTTTATTTTAATTTTGAAGTAATTTTAGTTTTATAAAAGAGTTACAAAAATAGTAGAGGGAAATTTCATGTACCCTCTATCCAGCTTCCCTAGATACATCTTATATAACCACAGCACATTCATCAAAACTAAAAAAATAGTCTTGGCATAATACTGTTAGCCAACATAGAGAATTTACTTGAATTACACCAGTTTTTCCATTAATGTACTGTCATTTTTATTTGTCACTGTTGATAAAAAAAAAAATGAGTCCCCTCATGTGTTTGTTCAACAACAACTAACAATGATTATTGTGTACCAGCAGACACTGTGCTAGGTGCCAGAAACACAAAAATGAATTAGACACTGTTCGTGTCCTCAGGAATTTTACAATAGTGATGATTACAAACCTTGGACTGAATATTAGTTATCAAAGAGGAATGACAGCTAACTCTACTAGGACTATCAAGGCAAGCTTCCTAAAGTACAAGCAAAAATTCACTAACAGTGATAGAACAGGAGTGAAGAAGCAATAGAAAATGTATCCCAGGCAATAGTTGTAGCACATAAAAAAATAATGCTTCAAAAAAATGTCTCTGCTCAGAAATAAAAAGTGATTCTGAATAAACAGAATATGCATTTTGAGAAGAATTATAAAAGATGCCCTAAAGAGTTCAGCAGAAACCAGATCACAAAAAAACTTTATGCTATGCCAAAGAACTGAAACTTTATTCCAATGGTCTGGGGATGCCCAAGGATTTTAGGCACAGGATGATGTTATTAGATTTGCTTTTACAAAGCCTACATTAACAGCAATGTGGACAACAAATCATCAAGGGGGCAAAGTAAGGGGAAAAAGATCTATAACAAAGCAAATATGAAAACCTACATAGGAATTATAAAGTCTTGAACTGAGCTAATAGTTATGAGGAAAAAGGAAAATGAACTGAATAAATAAGTCATTAAAAAATTAATATAGGGGAAGCCGGGATGGCTCAGTGGGTTAGGCGCTCACTTTGTAGTGCCGGGGACCGAGGATCGAATCCGGGCCCTGGCCTGTGCGATCCATATGCTGAACTGGGGAGTTCCCCCAGTTCAGTTCTCTCTGTCTCTGTCTCTCTCTCTGTCTCTCTGTCTCTCTCTGTCTCTCTCTCTCTCTCTCTATCAAAAAGAATAAAATTAATTAATTAATTAATTAATTAATTAATATACCAACCAATGTCACCCCAGTAAATTTAACAATAAAAAGAATTAATATATCTACTACTGGGTGAATACACAAAGTAAAGTAAACTCAAGAAGTCAAGCTTAGAGGATGGGGGTTTCATTCATCAAAACAGGGAGACATGGGAAAATACTTCAGGAGAAAAGTATGAGTTAAGTCTTATGCAATTCAGGGTTGATGATAAGAAAGTCAAGTGTAAGTTTAAAAAAATAACTGAATAAATTTGAATTTCAGGACACAGGTCATAATGAGAAATGTAGATTTAAAACAAATTGATGTATGAACATGTGAAGGCACAAAAGTAGGTATTGCTGTAAAGAGTTTGTGGTATGAATAGAAGATAATGCAGACAATAACCATGCAGCTGGACATATTTAATGACATGTAAAGAAAGCATATTTCATGAAGGAAAAAACTATTAAGAAGAATCAGTGATATAGGAAGAACTATCAGGGAAGATGTGGACAAAGCAGGAAATAAATGAGATGTTAATAAGGAGGTAGTGAATAACCAAGGCTATTACATTTAGTTAATAAGAGGACTCTGCTTACCATGAAAAAAAAATCATCAGTAAAATCAAAGGAGTGTAGGGCATGTTACATGAATAAGTAAGTAATGAAAAGTTAGAAATTAAGGAAGAAGGAAGGGGAGAAGGGGGAGAGATAAGGAGAGAGGGAGGGAGGAAAGGGAGCTTGAGATTCTAAGAAACTGTGATATGAAAGAAAGAAAGCAATGATAGTTGATAGAAGGCATATATCTAGGACAGGTAGTTTTTGTAAGATAAAGGCTCTTAACCATGGGTAAATGCTAATGAAAAGGGCCTCAGGAAAGATGTGAAGACTCTATAAAGGGAGAAAATGCTTATACAATCCACAGTTACATGTAGAAAAGTTAAACTTAAATGAAAAACTTTCATTTAATTTCTTTATACAGAGGGCAGGAATCAAAACGATTCTGTAATAGTGAGTCAGGGCTCTATTTTATCTTTGAATAGAAACTAGAGTAACTTGATGAGAGAAAAAGAGGAAATGGAAAAAAGTTAAAGACTAGAGGACCTAGCTGAGGTTTGAAGCAGCTATTGGGAGAAAATATAAGACAGATGACACTGATCAAACAAAAGGATTGGTTGAGATATTAAGGAGTAACCTAAGGTTGAAATCCAGGATTTAGAGTATTAGAGGAGAAGGCAAATCTTGGCATGGCACTGGGGTTGAAATTTTCCATATGATAGAAAAAAGAAAGAAACATAATCTGAGGCTATTTATCAAGAGAGTTGAAATGATCTAGGATAGATATGAATCTAATAACTGAGAAAAACTGGGAGGAAATGGACATAATTGTGTTGAATGGTGAGCCATTGAAGTCAACCTGGTGTAAAAATAGCAAAAACACCATCCCAGGTGATAGAATATCTTCAGTTGACATTAGTGAAGAATAGAAAGCAGCAAGACTCAGAATTATAGAGTCGGACTTTTGTAGTTATTGTTTTGTCATTGTTATTATTTTTTATTTGGTTTTGTAAGTTTGTATGTGTAATTTAATAAAGTTTTTAATTTTAGTGAAAATATTGTTTGGAAACTAATGCCAAATGTATTTCCACTTACCAGTATTATGAAGAAAATAATAGTGATCAAGTTAAGAGACCAATAAGAAGAAATTTACTTGTAAAAGACTCAGATTTTAGTTAAGAAGGAAGTAAAAACATTTTAATGGGGATAAGATTTATTATGGACTGAGGTTTCATGAACAAAGTGGAACTATTTTGAAAGAAGAAAAGAAAACAGAGCTAGGAGGGATCATCAAATAATAAGCATTAGAGAATAGAATTTGCAAGAATGCAATCTATAGGCGATAGGTGGGTATGTTAGTATAGCCAGTTACCAGATCAATTCAAATATGTTCTTCTGGGCACATGGTAAAATCGTAGTTTTCAACTCTTTTGAAGTTAGGCCTGTCCAACTGATTTGACTTAAGTAACGCAATGTGAGAGAAAGTGATGTGTGTCACTTACAAGTGAATACTTTGAGAGTCAGTGTGGGGGAAGCCAGGATGACTCAGCAAGTTAAGCACTCAATCCACAGCCCCAGGGACTGAGGATCGAATCCTGGCCTGGCCCATGTGGACCTGTGTGCTGAAATGGGGTGTGTTGCCCATGTAGGAGGCTCCCAGTTCGGTTCTCACCCCCCAGTTCCCACCCTGCGCAACCCCCGCCCATCTGTGTGGAACAAAACCATGTCAAAAACTGATGACATACAATTCCCCTTTCTCTCTGTCTGTCTCGTTCTCTCTATCAAAAACAATAAAATAAATCTTAAAAAAAAAAAAAAGAGAGAGAGTTAGGGTATGTTTTGCTATGTCCTATCTCACTGTGACAGTGGTCAATGATTAGGGCCTCCATGACAACAGTATGCAAATGAAACTTTTAATTTTGAGTTAAATTAATAATATTTGAGGGTTCATAATTCAGCATAAACTAGTCCTCCAGATTGAAACATGAACAAGGATACCAGGATGTGTTATAAGGTGAGTTCTAAGTACTGCAGAACTGCAGTAATAAAGCTATGTCACAAAAGGCATGGTACAGAATCAAATGACATGATCCCACAATGCTTACAGTACCCTGCTTTGTAAGATCTGTAGATCAATATAGTACTAGATTTAATGTCAATTCTTCTCTTCTAACAAAGCCATTTTTATTTTTTGATAAATTGTGTATATAAATCAAATTAGCATAGTGCAGTATGTAATTTGGAACACATACTTAGGAAATCAATTAATCAATTAATAAAGCTTGTTCATCTTTGTAAATAGACAACTCTACACTCAGTCTAGTTTTCTGTTGTTTCTTCCCCCCCCCTTTTTTTTTTGAGAAATAAAACAACAACTTTAAGAATTAAAATTATAATTAGAACTTCAAGGTGTCAAAATATATATTCTTTAGTTATCTTCAGCATTCATAATTTATAAACATTTCATTATATATGAGCCCTTGTATATATATAAACTTTATACAGCTAATATACCGGGAATGCCAAAAAATGTATTATATTATCCATGTATTACTTTTCAAACTCAAAGTTTAATTACGGTAGCAATGTGCAGTATGATGTTCATTCAAAGATGGCATTAATCAAATGAATGCTAGCATCACCATGCAACAGGCAGGCCAGTCAAAGAAAATGGCAGAAGCATCAAGAACATTGTGGAAGTACAATGACAATGGAGGCATGAGTATGCAACAGAACCTTCAACACACCTATTTTGCATGCATTCATGATGAATTTGAGACCCATGGTAACTTAATATGGCATGTCTAGCGATACAAATGGAGACTTTGGTCAACATCTCACAAGTCGTTCATCACAATCAGAAATGTCTGGACATTGATGATAATCTCTTTGAGCACCACTTGTAATCGCAGAAATCAAATGTTAACTTGTGGTCATTTTTTGTTTTCAGTGTATATTGAGTATTACAATTTTTAATAAAGTTTTTTCCTTTTCTAAAACATGTATAAATGTTTTTGGTATCCTCTGCTATTTAAAAATAAGACATGTTTTTATTAATAAAAAGTTGATTTGATTTTTTCTTAGGAACTTAATATTTTATATATTGCTGTAATAAATTTCAAAATATTTATAAACTCCACAGATACCATAACCTTTTTTTTTCTGTATCTTTCATGATTTTTGGACTTCAGATAATAAATATAGATTAGTATAACCACGTTGTATTTTTTCTTCAAAAACTTTAAACATAAAAAAGCAATGCAAAGCAAAGGCATTTCTTTTGTTATAGATTTGGTAAATTTAATAGAATGCAAGAGAGGGTGCTGTCCTTGAGCTCAGATTTAATAAGCACCAAGATATATCTACCTGGTTCTTAAAGAGTCAAAAATTTCTACTACTAGAGATACAACTGTTTAGGTTCATCATCTGGAAGATATTTATTTTTAAAATGCAAATCATTCTGAAAACTAGAAATAGAAGGAAGAATTAAATGAATTTATAAGGAACTGTTGATGATTTATCAGGTTAACTTACTTTTGAAGATGAAAGACTAGGGCAGTGTTAGCACATAAATAGTAATGAGTGAAATTACTTGAAAAATAATCAAATCAATAGAGAATAGAGCTTTTGTACTTAAATTTTTATCTCACCTCATACTTTCTCAAACTCCATCTCTAATTAATAGGTCTTTCAAGACAAACGTCATTGTATTATAGTACTTCATAACCCAGCACCAAGTACACAATGGAAAGCAGAATCTCAACAGATGCTTATTGCTTATAATATCTTCTCAAATATGAATTCCTATGAACTTTGAAAGCTTAAAAACAAGACTTCTTAATGCTCCATGTCTGTTGAAAAATGCTAAACATTAACGTTACTAGGTATCTAACTTCAAAGCTCCTGTGGTCCACAAACAAAATTATGTACTACTGGGTCTTTTGTTGTCATAAAGAGGTAATGTATTTAGTAATAATAACTATTGGTAGTTAGAAGAACAGAGAAAAATACAATGTAGGTGATATGGTCTCATCAACAATGTTTTAAAAAAATATCTTTAGGCTTTCAGCAGAATTTTTTTGAGGGCTATTTTATTTTCTTTCATTCTTATTTTTATTTTAGTAATTTTTAAATCAATAAAACAGAAAAATATGTTGTATAATGTAATATATGTGAATATCTCAATATCAATAGTTATATCTATCTATTCATATTTATATAACATGGCTCTTTTATGTATGGGGGTATTACAGATGTTGGTAAGGGTACACTGTAGAGGGACAGAGGTGAGGGTCTTTGTTGTTCAACTTGAAAATGTTAATGTCAGTAATACCTTCCCTCATGAATGCATTTCTCCATTTCTAACTATTTACACTTTGGGCTTAAAAAGTGTGTGTAACGATGTTATAAAAATCAGTAGTAGAAAGTTTTATTCTTCTGTATTTCGAAAGAGATCCACTTGTTATAAGTGACAGCATTTTAGAGATAGTTTGAAATTTATTGAGTTCTCCACTAGTAAAATACACAGGTATATATTCCATAATCTTTTAGAGAAGTTGATAGAAATTTCAGACAGGTGATTGTACTTACTGACGTCAAACTGAAATACATTATTCTATTTTAATAAACAGAACACTATAGCACTATAACTAGAACACTATAGCACTATAACTGAATAAATGTGTGTGTCTCACAAATAATTCACATGACATTAATAGTAAGAAAATTAAAGGGCAAGAATTTCACGATTTATAAGAAATTTTAAGGTTTTTCAATTACCTACCAGATATACAAATCACAAATAGTTTTACTAGTGAAACTAAGAAGCCTAACATATGTTCTTGCACATCTCACTTGCAATGACTGGTGAATTCACTTACCATGCCCATTGATTGGGTACAAGTAAAGACAATTCTGGCATCATGTATGACAATCAGTCCACTGAAAAATGGTGAACTAAAGACACTTTACTTCATCAAGATAAAGAAATTATAAGGCAATTGTGTACAGTTTGGTTAAGGTTAAAATTTACATTTACATCATTCACATTGTTTGTCTACTTTCAAAATGGTGACTGTCATGGTAACATAAGATTTAAAGAAGATATTTCACAGGGAAGCCGGGATGGCTCAGCAGGTTAAGCTCTCACTTTGCAGCCCTGGGGTCCAAGGATGGAGTCCCAGTCCCGGCCCACGTGAACCCATATGCTGAACTGGGGTGTGGCCTCAGTTCAGTTCTCGCTGGTGTAAACTTCCCATGTGGGAGGTCCCCATTTTGGTCCCCAGCTTGTAGGGGGCATGCCCACCTGTGTGGAATGAAATCATGTGGAAAACTGATGATGTACAACTATGGAGACTGCTCTGCCTCTCCCCCTTCTCTCTGTCTCTCTCTGTCTCTTTCTCTCTCTGTCAAAAACAGTAAGATAAATCTTTTTTAAAAAAAAGACATTTCATAATAATTAAAATAAATCCTTTTCATTACTACAAGATAATGAGTGGGACATGAAGAAATCTTGCCAGTTTTCCTTTTCAGGGTAGATATTTTTTAAATGATCTGAAGAAGTATGAACTATTATTTCCTATTTTCAGCTAACTCTTACCTCTTACCTCCCAACTTTCTCATAGTACAAATTCAACAGTATATCCACATTGTCAGGTGAGAAACTTGAAAGGGATTTCATATGGTGAAATCAGTTAGATAACTCTTGAGGACAAAATGGCAATGTAAAAATATCCTCTAGCAGCTCAGCCAGTATACAACAAATGTAGGTCATTCTATTCAGCAGGAAAAGTTATTAGAAGACTTCTCTTATTTCCACAAGAAAAGCAACCCCACAAAATTGAATGACCTGTGAATTCTCTTTTGGGGGAGGTAATAGCATAAAATAAAACCAACAGTTTCAAGCATCTAGCACTGAACTAATATATGCCAAAGTGCTTGTTAAAATTTAAAAAGGATATAAATAAAGCCACTTCCACTGTAAAGAGCTTTTCAGAATTTAGCGAAATGGGTCTTAGCAGATATTGCCTTTTTGATCCATAAATATATGTACTGGTAGAAAAGGTGTGTATGAGCATGTGTATGTGTGTGCAAGAGAGAGACACGTGCATGCATGTACTCATATTTAAAGAACACAGATAATTTAGGTGTGAAGGAAAGGTACAGCTGGTACATAGTGTCAGTCACCTAAATTAGACCAGCTCTTCCTCACTCACCACCTCTCCTTTTTCTTTTCCATGAGCTATGGACATAAGTGGAAGAGCGCTATTTTGGAACTCATGAACGAAGAGGTCCCTGAAGCAATTATTCTTTGCAAACAATGGCCAGGGCCAATGTCTGCAAAATCTCTGAGCAGTAACATGAAGGGGTCCAAATACAAAGTCATCAGCTGTTTGGCTTTAGACATTGACAACATCCTCCTCAGCTGAGCTTTGAAATGATCATTCAAAATTTACACAAAGCTTATGAGAAAGCCTTTTACATTAAAGGCTGAGAAAAGCTGCTGGCTATTTCTAAAAGACTGCTCAACCACCTGGTATAATTTGCAAAAAACTTGAACTGTCTGGAGAAATCAAACTACCAGATGACTTATCCATGCCAGAACATTTGAAATATTTCCTCTTACAAGTAGTATCAGAAAAGGTGACTTCAAGTCCAACCAAAAAATTGATTTAGGGAGAGGATCTTCTAACTGTGAGGCACTGTGACCAATTCAGAAATGCAGACTTAACCTGAACAATCATATTTTTAATTAATATTTATTTTCTGTATGATGGTATATAGTTAAGTAAACAGATAATTTTCAGATTTTTTGGTCTTAGTGACTTCAAACTAGATTATTTTTAGCACAGTGAAATGGAACAAAACTTAGCAAAATTAAAAACTTTTAATGTAAATAAAAATATTGTTTGTAGCACAAATACACCAGCCTTCACCTAAAAAGAGTATTTCCAAAGAAAAAATCTAGGTGTTTAATCATAGTTTTTATTAATGTTTTGTGAGGGGCCCATGAATAAGGACAGAATATGAAATAGTAGTTTATGATCAATTTTTTGATTAACTACCTCTCTTGCAGCCAAACACCTGTTTCATGCTTGTTGCATATATAATTAATGCAGCTTAATGAACATGCTTCATCAAAATCTCTTTGTGGTTTAAAAATAAAATCAGAGCGGTTATAAATGATAATATTTAAGAAATATACAGTAATATTTTAAAAGTACGTCTCATGGCATTTTAGTATAAAGCACAGAATTCCTGCATTGATAAAGTTCTATGAGGAAATCAGGTAATAATTGCTATGTTTTACCACAGTATACTACTACATACAAAGGCTCATTTCAATGACACTCTGGTTGCCAGCCTGGATTCCCCTGAAGACGTGCACACCTTCTACTTGCTTTGACATATTAGATCTCAAGGGCAAATCAGGTGTCCCAGGCAACACTTTTCCTAGCTCAGAAACTCTCTCACTGTTCCTACTGCAGTCTTTTCTTTTCTCACTTAGGCCTGCAATCATAATGAAGGCATTCATCCTCCTGCAAACAAGCCACGCTTTAGCTCTTTCATATAAACAAGTGAAGAAAATTGTGCAACTTCTGGTATCACTTGCATTCAAGCAGATTTGTAACTGCTACCAAATTCCATTGTTTATATATTGGTTATGTAACAAAACTTTTACATACATAAGAAAAGATGACAGAGAAGCCAGCATAGCTCAGCAGGTAGCGTGCTTGCCTTGCAACCATGAGTTCTGGGGTTTGAATCATGACCCCAGTCAATGCAAACCCATATGCTGAACTGTGGCCTGCAGCAGCCAACTGGTAACTGTCGGGATGGCAGGGAAGGTTCTCACCTCCCAGGGAGAAGGCACCCACTTTGGTTCCTGCCCCACATGGCCCCACATCTACCTACCAGTATGTGGAATGAAACTGTGTCACAACTAATGATGTACAACTATGCAGACAGCTCTGGGCCCTCTCCTTTCTCTCTCTCTTTCTCTCTCTCTCTCTCTCTCTCTCTCTCTCTCTCTCTCTCTCTCTCTCTCTCTCTCTCTCTCTCTCTCTCTGTTTTTCCTCTCTCAAACAATAAAATAAATCTTTAAAAAATAACATAGTATTATAATTTATTCAGGAATATTTACTGAATGCTCACTGTGTAGCATACACTGTTCTAGGAATCTGGCATATAATAATGAACGAAACAAAAAAGAATCATTCCCTTTACTGAACATACATACAAATAAATACTGTACTTATTTATACTAATAATGTGATGAAACTTTAATATTGAAAAATTCAATTGATGGTAATTATCTAGTTTTTTAATATGAGCATTCTTTTCTGTTTTTACTAACTACCCTTACCTTTGTTAGATAAGTCAAAAAATATTATTTAGAACTATTACTCTTACCACTATACATTTCTTTTTTTTTTTTAATTTTTGTTTATTTTTATTGTTTTTTGACAGAGAGAGAGAGAGAGAGCGAGAGATACAGAGAAAGAACTGAACTGGGGGAGCTCCCAGTTCAGCATATGGTTCCGCATGGGCCAGGGCCGGGATTCGATCCCTGGTCCCCAGCGCTGCAAAGTGAGCGCTTAACCCACTGAGCCATCCCAGCTTCCCCTACATTTCTAATAGCTTATCAAAAATATTAAAACCATTACAACTGAAGTTCAAAATATAATTGCACTTAACTTGTTACTAAATCCAGGAGGCTGTAAATTAAATGCCAGGATTTGGGAGCCTGAAGACTTGGGTTCGAGGCCTGGTTATTCCTCTTATAATTTCTGTGTATGCAGATAAGTGTTCTATCAATAAGATTCTGTGTATTCATCTATAAAATTACACCAATAATATTTACGTTAAAAGATGTTTTGAACCTAAATGCATAAGAACTGACATAGAGTTCAGTGTACAATAAAATCTGCTATCACTAATGTCTAACGTAGAAACTGAAGGAACTACATGTGAACCATACACACATGTATACATCTATCTAGATAAAACTTAATAAAATAAAAAAATAAATAAATAAATCTTTCCTAATACCATAATACATAAGATAAAAAAAGCTTAAGAAAAATATTTTCTTATCAACCCAAATCCTCCATGGAGTCAATATCTGACTTCAGAAAAAAAAGATAAAAAAAATATTTAAGAGAACATATGTTACCTTGGAAGGCACAAGTTTTCTTTAGCATTTAAATGCAACATTTTTGAAGCAGTAACTATATTTTCCTTTAAGAGGCACTTTTCTATACTCTAGTAACCTGTAATCTCACTTCTTAAAGTGAAAATCCAGTTCATGGAAAACCACAGTCATGTGTCGCCTAATGACAACGATGTTTCGGTTCAAAGTAACCACATATGTACTGTTGGTCCCATAAGACTGTAATAGAGCTGAAAAATTCCTATCCCCCAGTGATGTCATAGCAGTCCTTAAGTCTTGGGGAACACATTACACAAACAATTACCACCATGTTACAATTACCTACGGTAGTCAGTACAGTAACACGCTATACTGGCTTGTAGACTAGGAGCCATGTGGGTATTTTACACCATAAAATACATCTCTTTGGCATAAGGATTATTTTAGTGTGGTTAATTTTACAAAACAGCAGATAGGAGAGAAGCTTTGAAAACCAAGTAGAAGCTGGCTCTTGTAGAAGACATTTGTAAGTGACTCCCTTGCTATAACAAAAAGAGGGAGATGACCTTTTTTCTAGAATTCTTATCAGTGCAGAAGGCAAAGACTGAAATCTATATAATCACCTTAGCCCTGTTTAATGCATTTTTTCTGGTAACCTCCCCAAACTGACTCCCTCATCCCCAATATCTTTGTTTTCAATTGAAGATGATATTTAAAGTGGTGGCTTCAGCCATTTTTCCGAGTTACTCAGTTTTCCCAGGTCTCTTCCTGTATACAGGACGTATACACAGTATTAAACTTTGGTTTGTTTATCTCCTGTTAATCTGTCTTTTATTACCGGAATGTTTCAGCCAAGAGCACAGAAGAGTAGAGGGGAAATTATGTTCTCCCCCATAGAGCAATAGACTATACCATATAGTAGAGGTGTGTAGTAAGCTACACTATATAGGTTTGTGTAAGTATACCCTAAGAAGTTTGTGCAAAGACAAAATCACCTAAGGGCACATTTCTCAGAACATATTCTAGTTGTTAGGTTGCTCATGACTATACTAACAAGCAATTTCCAATTAAATTCACAATGTAATATTGGCTACTTTCCTTTATTTTTGCATTAAAAAGTTTTTCTGCTAACACTTTTAAATCATATAACTATAGATGAATTAAAATATAGTGGTAAAAGAAAAAGACAACTATAATATTATAGTATTCTAAAATAAGCAACATTGGGAAGCCGGGATGGCTCAGTGGGTTAAGCGCTCACTTTGCAGAGCCGGGACCGAGGATCAAATCCCAGCCCCGGCCCGTGCGGACCCATGTGCTGGGCTGGGGGCTCCCCCAGTTCAGTTCTCTCTCTGTCTCTGTATCTCTCTCTGTCTCTCTGTCAAAATAAATAAATAAATAAAAATATATAAAAAAAATTAATAAATAAAAAAAATAAAATAAAATAAGCAACATTACTGCAATGTATTCTTGACAGGCACATAACGAGATAGATTTTAATACTAGCATTTATATCCTAAGTCTCTTCTCTGCAGGCAAATGTTTCTGTTTGCAGGGTAGCAGTCTCTACTTTCTATCAAGGAATACTGTCAGGAAGAGGAAGTATTAGTTATGACAGCTCTTTGATTTCAGCAGAACAAATGCAGTATATAAACCCAAAGTATTATTTAACTCCCCAGCATTCTAGCTATCAGATTTTTCAAACCACATATAATACTAAATATCTAAATATTTTCTAATATTTCTCTTCACTAATTTCAAAAGACCTATAACAATATTAAAAAATATCTGGATATGTTTCTTTGATAGTTGTTGGTATAACCTGATGTCACAGTACAAATAATGCCAGACAATTTTCCTTGCTTAGTTTTGGAATCCTAGCCTTGCTTAGAACAATTCTTCTACACTTAGCCATGTAATTATTGTACACTCAGTGAAAATGTCTGTTAATGTGCTATGAACCCACCAATAACATGAAGAATTTCAGGTCATAACCTACAAGTCTATAATTGACACATAGTCATTTAGTCCCATAGCTCTAGTTTGATGTTATTTACTTCTTGTTTAGGCAGCCTCTTTGTCTTACCACAGATTCTTGAAGAAATTTATACCAGAAATGAGAACACAAAATTATGGATAAAAATTTTCTCCCAACATCACACAAAGGTAGAGGCAAATATCCACAAAGATTTTTCAAATGTACATTTTTCCGGAAAAGAAAGCCTCCATTAGAAAATTCATCTACTATGGAGTCATCAGCTGATCCTGTCATTCTGCCTTTGCATTTACAATGGCTCTTGTTCCACTACAAAAAGTAAACCCCATCTATCAATCACCCTGCACTGAGTGAAGTGCCTTAAGATTGTTGTCCAATATAGTAGTCACTAACCTCATCTGACTAAGTTTCAACTAGTTAAAATTAAATAAGGTTAAAAATTCCATTCCTCAGTCCTACACCCATAATTCAAGTGCTCAGTAGAAACACATGGTGAATGGTTGCTACATTGAATAGTGCAGATTAGAATATCCCCATTGTCAAAGAATGTTCCTTTGAAAATGATGTTCTGAAATACAAAGGCCGGCGGCAAAATAAAGGAACACTAGTCTATAGGTCAATAATGACTAAGACTTTTAAGACTAAAATACTATATTTCATTCAGATAAAAACTGTGTTGGGGGGAAGCCGGGATGGCTCAGTGGGTTAAGCACTCACTTTGCAGCGCTGGGGACCAGGGATCGAGTCCCGGCCCTGGCCCGTGCGGAACCATATGCTGAGCTAGGGAGCTCCCCCAGTTTAGTTCTCTCTCTGTCTCTGTCTCCGTCTCTGTCTCGCTCTCTCTGTCCAAAATAAATAAACAAATAAAAATATATTAAAAAAAAAAAAAACTGTGTTGGCAAATAAAAGGACATTCATATTAAGGAAGGAAATGATTATATAAATTCTGGCAAGTGAAGCTCAGGCACATATTTTAAAAATGGATGATTGTGAATATCATATTGATAAGGGTGAATATATTATTGGATACATTTTAATAGAGATATAATATTTTTAATGAATAATGTGTAAGTGCTAGAACTTATATATCCATTGCCACTTTTTCTAACCTTATGAGGAAAATGACAAACTTCAAGAGAAGAACGTAAAGGGAAGTACATATATATTTTTTTAATTTAGTGAATTCTGGGGGGTAAAGAGTTTAAGGGTGCTTTCAAAATTCTCTTCTTTGGTTTTCACACCAAAAATCCCTTACATCCAATCTCGTTATTCTAGTTTAGTTTCCGCAGCTCACTTAACTTTTGACCTCTGTTCTTTAATTCAATGTCTGTCACTACTCTCCATATAAAAGACTCTCCCAAATCCTAAGGCAATCCATTTTTTTCTTGCTTACTTACCAGAAACAGGGACTGAGGTTTCCTTATAGTTGCAGTATCCCAGCACAGGAGAAGGTACTATTACTGTTTGTGGACCCTAAGTGATTGAATCATCTAGCAAATCTCACAAAAAGGGGAATGGCTAAAGCAAGCAGGTTATATGTCTCTCAAGAAAAGTCTCCTGGTCTATGTGCTCATCTTGATTTCAGGTGAGAAACAAAATGGAGAATCTTGGGTCAGGAAATCCATGCTTTACCTTCCATCTTTTATCTAGTTCCTCAGTTTTACTATTCTTGTTCCTCTTAGCCTGCTTCAGGGAGTCTTATGCAATAAAAATGCACAATTGAAAAACAACTTTACTTAACATAGTTCTCCTGGATTTCAGAATAATATATCAGAAAAAAGATAAATACTAGTGGGAAAGGTGTTATTTATCACCAGGCTATGGTGTGGACAGATAGAAACTAGAAATAAACAACTCAATTGATTCCAGCCGGTGCCCCGTCTCCTCCTATCTTTAAGTCAAGTTAATGTGCTCCAAAGCCTACTCATGCCTTTCAATAAAGAGACATGGGTATTCTTGACACAGTGTACTGTTAATTCCAAAAAGGACAGAATCCCAAACAACTGAGAGACAAGAAACTAGGTAACAGTAAACAGTGATACACCTGGGAAGTCATTTTCAAAACACATGAACAATTATATGTAAATAATGCATCCATTAATACGCAAAAATTAAGTATTGAAGCATGAGCTATTTTCATATGCATTAGATGAAATGGAAGAAGACACAACTCAAAGAGGAGCCATAAATATTGTATATAATCATACAATGTAACAACCATCAGGATTAATGAATTTAGAATAATTTATTATAAAAAGTTAGATCACCCTGGATATGTAAGCCATCTGAAAGTAAAACAACAGAAGTTAATTTTAAGAATATTCCCTAAAATTCAATCAAGTTTAAGGACATACAAATGTAATCAATATAAAAAAATTCAAATTGACAATTTTATGAGCATCAACTAGAATAATTTGCTTTTTAAGTTTTTAACATGTAGCTCCACTATATCAGAAGATAGAATTTTACTTAATAATTACTTATGCATATGATTTATTCTGCCTGGTTCAAGATAATACTTGGATATTCAATAGTTATGGCACTATGTGATAGAGAATTATGTGGTTCTTTAAATGAATAATATTGATTATAGTTATCTTGTTCTTATTATACACCATATCTTTAACCATTCATAATAATAAGGGGCAGGGTTAAAACAAACAAAAAATTAAAACTAATTATGACTCTAAATTGGCATTGATTCCAGGTCCTTCCCCACAAAACCTTGACCAGAGTTCCTTCAAATCACACCTTACAGGTGATGCCAGGATGGCTCAGCAGATTGAGCACTGGTGTTGCAGCCCCCAGGTTCCAAGGATCAAGTCCCGGCCCCAGCCTGTGTGGACCCATATGCTGACCTGGGGTGTGCCCCCAGTTCAGTTCTCACCAGGGTGAGACCCCTGGTTCCTACCCTGCACAGCCCAGCCCTCACCTGTGGGATGAAACTATGTAGAGAGCTAGTGATGTGCAAATGTGGAGACTGCTCTGGACCCTCCCTCTTCTCTCTGTCTCTCTCTCTGTGTCTCTCTCTCTGTCAAAAACGATAACAATAAATCTTAAAAAAAAAATCACACCTTACAACATATACTCAAACTGCAGTGAAAGCTCCATGAGAGAAAGCATATGATGCAAATCAGTGCAATGAATCATGCTCTACCTCCCCCAGCCAAAGTCTTTCTTTCCTTCCTTTCCTTCCTTCCTTCCTTCCTTCCTTCCTTCCTTCTTCCTTTTTTCTTCCTAATTATGTGGACTTAGAGAGAGGCTATTAAGAACATGGACTCTGTAGCCAGACTTTCTGGGTCTAATTCCCATTTCTTGATATGCATCCATACATAAGTTATTCAAACTCTCTGAGCCCTAGTTTCCATATCAGTCAACCAACCTTTATACAGTTGTCAGGAGGGAGGATGAGCTGAGATTAGACATAAGTACTTCAAACAGCACCTGACACAATTGAGGCTTTATTGTTAGCTACTGTTATTGATGTGAAGCTTTCACTATTATAGAATCTACTACAATACACTGTAATATCTGTTGCAGCCACAAGAATGTCAGCCCAGTAATAAAAATGAATGAATAAAGAAAAGTTATCCTAAAATGTATTTAAAATATAAAACTTATATAATGTGTATCATGAGACTAGCCCAATGGCCAAGACATTAACAATCAATGATTTCTAAATATGATTCTTGAATAATTATCTTAGTTACCAAATTGACATATGAAGAAAAATAAGTTGACATACAATTTATCTTGTAATTTAAATGTGAAATAAAATAGACATGAGGGCTGTCTGGAAAAAATCAAACCATTGTTAATATAAAGACAATGGGTACATGGCTGGATACTTTCCGGACAGCCCTCGTATACATTGTATGTATGGTTGTGGTTTCTGAAGGTAATTAAGAACTCATAGTCACTGTCTTCAAACATTTTATAATAATTACTTGCCCCTCCATAATATTTCAAGAACGCCAAATGATGCTTCTATAATTATACATTCACTGTTAAAATTTCAATACTAAATAAATAAATGTAATTAGGGCAGATTTATACCTCTATCTGTTTGCGTGAATAGGACTAATATTATCAGTGTATATGGGGAAGAAAGAAAAAGGGGCAAATATTGAGAAATTATTTATCTGTTAAATTAAGGACTATAGATCACACACACACACAAATTGATTAGGTTTAGTGAAGTCTCTAGTACAATTTTTTAAAATTTAATTATACTTTACTTTCTTGATTTCTTTTGGCTGGTGTATTCAAATATTACTTTTATCTGCACAAATTCAAGTAATCTATTAACAATGAAATGTTAATTTTGGCAGTTTTCACTAATATTCAAGAATATTTAGAAAACTTTTAACATGATACACCTAAAATAAAATCTATGGAAAAAATTATCTTTTTTCTTGTGGCCTCAATTTCTTATGGTTTAACATAAGAAAATCATTCTATGCCTCTATGGGTTACAGAATTGTTTTTTTCTGAGTATTTAGGTGATGATAATAGGAGTGATTATTATCTAAGATAAAGTCATTCTTTAAATGATTATTATTTAAAGAAAATTAAGGGGAAGCTGGGATGGCTCAGTGGGTTAGGCGCTCACTTTGCAGCGCCGGGGACCGAGGATCTAATCCCGGCCCTGGCCGGTGCGGAACCATATGCTGAACTGGGAGCTCCCCCAGTTCAGTTCTCTCTCTGTCTCTGTATCTCTCTCTCTCTCTGTCTCTCTCTGTCTCTCTCTCTCTCTCTTTCTCTCCTCTGTCAAAATAAATAAAATATATATTAAAGAAAATTAAGAAATGCAAACATTTTTCTTTTTTTTTTATATATAGAGAGTAATTATTTTATCTTCAGTGCATATTTATTTCTATTTTACTTTTGACAGATAGAGAGAGAGACAGAGACAGAGACAGCTAGAGAACCGAACTGTGGGAACTCCCCAGTTCAGCATGTGGGTCTTGCCTGGGCCGGAGCCGGGATTCGATCCTCGGTCCTCGGGGCCTCAAAGCGAGCGCTCAACCCGCTGAGCCGTCCCGGCTTTTCCCCTGCAAACATTTTTCATTCCTTCAATACCGAATGCAGTTTTACTATAAATTCACTTTTGTGTTTTAAAAAATAAGTTTTTCGGCACAATTGTCCTTCAGAATTCTCTCCAGCCCCTTGTAGTAATGAGAAAATATAATAACTCTTGATTTTGAAGTATCATTGTTAAATAAAAGGAACCAATAAAAGTGAATGATTGATTCCAGGACTAATTCAGGGAAGGCACACAATGAGCTGGAATACATAGCCATGTGAGAAAATAAGAAAGAGCTCAAAAAATAATGAAAATATGGCAAAAATATACAGGGGCAATACTAAAAGAACTTCTAGCAATACTGAAAAATTTGATTATCACAATGAATAATGGCATTAATGAACTATAATGCATTGAATTAAAAATGATTCAAAAATAAGCACTGATATTTAATTAAAAAGGATAGTAGCAAAAGTTCCTCTTTATAGCAGAATTTCAACTACTTAAATATAGGAGAGGAGAGCTAAAAAGTGGACTTTCTAGGCAATAATCATCAATGGATGATAAAATCGAGTGAAATATTGATGGAAAATAGGATATTTACATATCTTAAAAGCATCCACAATAGAGTACAACCAGTCCTACTATAATGTGATATGTGTTCCTAAAAATCATTATGTTATGCAAAATTTCATAATGAAAACTGTGAGGGCTTATGACAAAAGGTAAAGATATCATTAGTATCATATGTGAAAATATGAGAAATGATAACAACCTCATAAAATGGTATAATGACATATTAAGCAATTAAGAAATACATAATACCACTATAAACATGCACTTTACCTTGAGAAAGACTTCCAACTTTTGCTTCTAGTTGTGGATGTTGGATGAGTTGCAACTTGTGAGTTATTGTGAAGTGATGGAAGAAAGGTTATCTGAAATGAGTAGGAAGATGGAACATCTAATGTGGATGAGCTTGTATTATCACACACATGGCCAACTGAGGTAATGGGCATGTTTAAAGTATTCACAGATGTGTGTTTTGTGTATTCCTACATGACTTGACCCAGAGGAATGCAGTTTACTGTGTTCACTTAGTATTTCTCCAAAACAAACATGTTATTGTTATACTTGATTAGTTCCCTGATGTATCAATCATATTAGAATAAATTTGCATTTTCAAAAAAATGTATTGTATTACAGCAGAACTGTACTCAATTTTAAAGTGAAAACTGCAATTTTACATTGCAATGTATGCCATATAATTTTTAATAACTGATTTTAAAAAGACCCCCATGACTACACAAACAATGTGCACCTTTTGTAAGACCTTTGTCACAATCCAGCGTTGTAATAATTTCTTGTATAAAGACTACTGCAGGGGAAGCTGGGATGGCTCAGTGGGTTAGGCGCTCACTTTGCAGCACTGGGGACCGGGGATCGAGTCCCAGCCCCGGCCCGTGCGGAACCATATGCTGAACTGGGAGCTCCCCCAGTTCAGTTCTCTCTCTGTATCTATATCTGTATCTCTCTCTCTCTCTCCCTATCAAAAATAAATAAATAAATAAAAATATATTAAAAAAAAAAAAGACTACTGCATACTTCTTTAATAATCATGTACCTGAAAGTCCCTTTTAAAGAAAGCATATATACTTTCAAAGTGAGACTTATAAATTACATACTTTTTTTTTATTTTGTTTGTGAAGTATCTCAGAATACAATGTAATATAACTATAAATCTCATAGGCACTGTTTTCATTTATATACCTGCTGCTGAAGACTTATGGCTCTTTGTGTAAATTTTCAGAATTCCACTCACCCATTCATTTACTAAGCAACTCCATCATTTCAAATTAAAATGCAATGATTATATCTAGAAGAAAACAAATTATCCCCACCCATTAACTATCATGATTTTCTTTTACTTAAATTTAACTTTGTTTACCAAATTTTACTTTTTACTTGAAGTTATGATTTTGTTTTGAACTTGCTGATTCAGAAAACATATCTTAAGAGCAAGTGTTTTGATACCAGATTTCTGGGTAGCTGTTTGTGTCCCATAATTCCAAATATATGGTTAAAGTTATTCAGAGGCATTTAGATATAAATTTCACAAGTAGAAACAAAATCTTAACACACAGGACAAAAGTTCTGTTTAATTGACCCTTGTTAGGTAGCAGATACAATTTATGCTCTTCAAGGTTCTCAAGGCAAATGCCACTATCTGCTATGAAATAGAAAAAAGATGACAAATAATTTTTAATTTGCTGTTAATCACCTGTATTTCCTATTCAATTCTGAGAGGCAACATTTCATTTAATCAGTCTTCTCATTATAAATGTTTTCCACAGTGATTCAGTTGGTACAAGTTTTCTAACACTGACTGTGCAGATGGCAGAAAGCTGGTATCTGGTCTCAAAGGAACTATCTGACCACTGCAGTAAAAGAGCAATAAACAAAACAACAATATTGCAGCCCACTTCAGTTTATGTAGGCAGTCAGCTTTTTAGTGCTGCAAAACCTTGAAATAGATGTATGAGCTTTGCTGCAATAAACAAAGAGTTGTTTACAGCTTAGGGAGGGCAGGTCCCAACACTGGACTGGAACTTCAGCAGCCTGAATGTCGGGAACTGACTAACGTGAAGAAACATATTGTGGGTTGTTTTATGGAGAATATGTTTTATAAACCTCCAGGGACCATTTATCACAAATTCATCCACTCTGAAGCAGATTGCTGCTTTAATGTTGAATGCTGGATTTCAGTCAGGCCCTTAAGTAAATAAAATAAAATAAAATAAAATGAGAAAAAAATTCAAATGCTATTTTGTTTCTGTTTGCGTTATTTTGATGTTTCTCAGATTTCACCATAGGAAATCCATTTTATGACTTATTCTCTCCCTTAAGCAAACTAAATATTTTATAACTTGGGGCTCACTCATTAGAAAATTCACATGTACTTATTGTTGTGAGCCATTTCAATGTCATTTGTTTGCAATCTGGTGAGCCTGTTGTACGGCAACTTCTTTAAAAAGAAAATGTAACTAACAAGGATATGCTTCACTAATGGGCACAGAAAAATATACCTAGTTTCCCATAAAAAGGAATGATCAAGTCACCACAGCAAGAATTTTTAGCCTTTTTTATTCAAGCCATTAACTAAAGCCTCCGGGATATTTTACAGAGATAATTATGGGTGGTAACCATTAAATAAAAATAATATGCTTGGCTTTCTTCATTACATATAAAACTTCAGTGTAAGAGAAAACAGCAATTCTTCTCAGGCTTAAGGAACTATGTAGTGCAGCTTGACATATCTAGCATAACGTCAGCAACTCTCTATGTTGTAGGTGAATCCAGGCATACGGTATAATCTGTCCCAAGATACCCTTTTGCTTTTTTATGGCCTGTATTGTCACCTAGTGAGAAAGTCAACATAAGTTTCACACAGGTGTGTTTGTTTAGTACTCAAAGACTTGATTTTGGGCTTCAAATTGCAAATACAAAGATTTTTAGGAATAATAACAATGTTGAGAATATAGACAGAGCTTTTCAGACAGTGGTTAGTAATTCTACAACAAAATCACTTATGAGTGGGCAGTTCATGGTGCTAGATAAAAGTCTAGATTTCAGGCAAGCCCCAATCTATATAATCAGAAGTCTTCAGGGGTATGGATCCAGAGAATACATCTGTATAGTCAATCCTTCCTATCACTGTTATATACACATATAAGAGAATTATTGAAGCAATGAGATAGCATATCACATAAATACTATATAGCTGTAACATGATCTGTTGCATAGATACTAAACATTTTAAAAGTTGGAACATTCAGAGAAACGCTCCTGCAAATTGTGGAATTTACTTGGTTTCTTCTGCTTCCTGCCTTTCTTCCCTTTCCTTTTTGTCTTTTCAAAATTTATTATGTTCTTCAATTGTTGGCACTTAATCATGAGGATACTACTTGATTTAAATGAAAAGATTAATTCATTCAGTTTATTATTTTCATGTGCATGCACATTTAATAACAATTTATATTTTTCTATTCTTGGAAATAGTATAGTTTATTAAACTACACACTGTAGGGTAAGCTGGCATGGCTCAGAGGGTTAAGCACTCTTTTTGCAGCCCTGGGAACTGAGAATCAAATCCCAATCCCATCCCTTGAGGACCCATATGCTGAACTGGGGTGTGCTTCCCATGTTGGAGCTCCCCAGTTCAGTTCTTGCCCCTGCCCACAGATTGGCCCCTGGCTGGAGGGGGCATGCCTTCCAAGCAGGAGGCGCCCAGCCCCATTCCTGCCCTGAGTGGCCCCCAGCCACCTGTGTAAAAGGAAACCATGTCAAAACCTGATGAGGTACAACTATGGCGACTGCTCCAGGACTTCCCCCTTCTTTCTGTCTCTGTCAAAAAAAAACCAAAAAACAAAAAACAAACAAACAAAAAAAACATGAAATAAAAATCTTTCAAAAACCACTATACACTGTAGTAATTATAGCACTCACTTTTTTTTCTTAATTGTTAAATTTATTGGGGTGACATTGGTTGGTAACAATTACATAGGTTCCAGGTGTACAATTTTATGTTACATTGTCTATGTATTGCATTACATGCTTACTACCTAGTCACTTCTCTTTCCATCACCATATATTTCTAATTATAATTTTTATCACTTATGTCAGATACCGTGTGAGTGAACAGAGCCAAATGCTAAGAGGATAGGAAAATTTTTCTCCTAGCATTTGGCTCTATTCACTTATACTGTATCTGACACAAGCGATAAAAATTAAAATTAGAAAGATCAATCAGTGCTTTCTGGCCACATTTTGTTGTAGCTGTACAGTTCTGATTTAAAGAATGTACACTCCACACTGGGTAAATGGTCTTTTCCTACTCAAAGCAGAATGCATTTCTTGCATAAATATAGGCCCAGTGTACACAGCTGAGAATCAAAAACTTAAGCAAAGTCAGCTGTCTCATTAGATGTGAAGTTAATATCTCAGAACCTCTCTTCTTCCATCTGAGGTTTGGATGTTACCATCCGAACATGCACTATTTCATGATTTACCTAATTTTAATTCTAATTAGTAAGTGACTGTGCTTTATTTTTACCTATTAGA
The DNA here is from genome assembly GCA_004027555.1 of Craseonycteris thonglongyai. Lineage (NCBI taxonomy): Eukaryota > Metazoa > Chordata > Mammalia > Chiroptera > Craseonycteridae > Craseonycteris > Craseonycteris thonglongyai. The sequence goes on from PVKE010004873.1 coordinate 45,209, forward strand.
GTTTCACCCAAACCAGCAAACGATAGGAAAACAGTGAAGTATTGTATTTAAATGAAGGTTTCAAAGATTATTTTCCTTCATTTGGACTACTTTAAACTATCACATAATAAATTGGACATTTCTTTTCAAGCCCTGGGATAGCCTTCTGTGGCATAAACAGCTTCAGTTCCTTTTTAGAGAGAAAGAATTCTAAGGAGAATAAGAAGACTATTGTCACCAATATCATATTATAATTAGTATATTAGGACATGTAGTTTAAACAACACATTTTTGTATAAAAGATAAGTTTTAAAAATCAAAGGGGTACCAAACAGTTTATTCTTGAGCTGACATAATCTCTCTCACAATTTAGCCTTCTTCACATACCAATTTGTTAATGTAAACTCTAATTCCAAATTTTGGTAAAGAGCACAACACTATATTCTGTTTGTTCCCTATTTTTGCTCTTGAACTTTCTTTTTAATGTTAAATTAATTGAGGTGATGTTGGTTGGTAAAAATGACATGGGTTCCAGGTGTACAATTCTACAACACATCACTGTTTATGTGTTGCATTGTGTGCTCACCACTCAGAGTCAGTTCTCCTTCCATCACCATATATTTGATGCCCCGGCCTCCTCTGCCATCCCATTCTCCCCTTACCCTAGGTGACCACTAAACTATTGACTGTGACCTTGAGTTTTTGTTTCTCGATTGCTTTCACTTATATATTTCCCATATAAGTGAAGTCATATGGTTCTTGAATTATTCTGACTTTTTTGCTTAATTTGATAATCTCAAGGTTTATCCATGTTGTCGCAAAAGGCAATATTTCACCTTTTCTTAATAATCTATTATGTAAGTGTACCAGAGCTTCTTTATCTAGTCATCTAGTTATGGTTGTTTCCATGACTTGGTCACTGTGAACAGTGCCACGATGAACATCGGGGTACCTATATCTTTGCAAACTAAGGTTTTCAAATTCGGTAGGTAGATACCCAGAAGAGTGATCACTGGGTTAGTTTGACTATTGCATTTACTTTTATAATATCAAGTATGTATGTTATAACTGGCTGGAAAGTAAATAGCTATACAAAATAATTGGGCATTAAGCTAAACTAAAAGTCATAAAAAATGAAACTCCAATGCTTTTTAGTCTCTACTTCAATTTATTTATTCCAATTGCTATCCTTTGGGATGTCAACTCAGGGCCAGTACTTTCTCCTGCCTTTTAACAATTATGGTTTTCTTCACATATTTCCCCTCAAACATTTAACTAATGTGTCTTTCTCCTTCAATGACATGCCATTAGTAAGTTTGTGATTATACATATTAAATTTTTTATTATAATATCCTAAATTTATTTTTATTAAATGTATTGGGGTGGCATTTGTTAGTAAAATTATATAGGTTCCAAGTGTATAGTTCTATAATCATCATCTATATATTGCATTGTGTATTCATCACCAAAAGTTGGTTCTCCTTCTACCACCACGTATTTGACTTTCTTTACCCTCCCACACCCATTGTCCCCCTTACCCTCTGGTAAGCAGTAAACTATTGTTTTAGTCTATAAATTTTTAAATATTTATTTTTATTGTTTTTGACAGAGAGAGAGAGAAGGGAGAGGGCTCAGAACAGTCTCCATAGTTGCACATCATTCGTTTTTCCACATAGTTTGATTCCACAGGTGGGCTTGGGGCTGCACAGGGCAGGAACTGGGCCAGGGTCTCACCCCAGTGAGAACTGAACTGGGGGCACTCCCCAGTTCAGCATATGGGTCTGCACAGGCCGGGGCCAGGATTCGATCCTCAGTCCCTGGGCCTGCAAAGTGAGTGCTTAACCCACTGAGCCATCCTGGCTTCCCATTAGTCTATAAGTTTTTGCTTGTTTGTTAATATCCTAAAATTATTTTTGTGACCTCCTAGAAATATTTTTTAACAAGATTTTACATGTCTAAAAAAACAAGTATTCCATGCTCTTCATTTCTGTAGGCAAGTACTTATATAAAGCAGTGAAGTCACCAGAAGTGATAGCCAGAGCAGCATCCTTGGTGTTGCCTGAAAATATCTTAGAAATACAGGTTCTTACTTTCCAACCCAAACTTATGACTCAGAAATTCTGAAACTGGTACCCAGAAAGCTATAACAAGACTTCCAGACTAAAATTTGAGAACCCGTAGTGTAAAATATAAAACCATCATCTTTGAAGTCAGATAGACTTAGATTTGAGTTTACGCTTTTCAACTTACTTATATGATCTTAAGTAAATTGCTTAACCTATGATTGGCTCAGCAATCACTGTGGTCATATAAATGGTCTAGTCTATGGTCAGACCTGATTGGCCTATCCTTGATCATGAGCCTACTACTATGAATAGAGAGGTGGGAAAGCTCCATCTTGATCACAAAGAATGGAAGAGGGATGGCTCCTTTAAGAAGGAGATACTGAAGGCCTTTCTTTGTTTTGTGTGATGTTCATATTTTTCCATTCTTCCTATTATTTTCCCAAGCATCTGTGACCATTTACTTTCTTCCAGGTTTGGATCACAATCAATTATTTTCAGGAAGCTTTCCTTAGTTAATCCACCTGTCTCTGAACACAATTTGACCACAAATTAAAATACAATCTTTAAGTTATATACTTCTTTTATGATTATCCCCATGCAAATTCTCCTATGTGATTGATTTCTTGACTAGCTTATAGATTTTTCAAGACAGGGGCATTAATGTACCCCTCTGTTCCCTCCTATGTTTTATGAAGTGCTGCATACATAGATAACACATTTAGCAAATATACTTCAGTTATTAATTCTGTTCATCTTTTAGATTATAATCTAAATTATATAAAAGATCTCAGACATGTTTTGTTGTTTTCTAAATGTTTATTTAATATAGTATGTTGGAATGTACATAAGGATTCACAGTTTTCATGAGGATTTTCAGTTATAAGATTCATATTTTCAAAACCTATTTAGAAATAAGCTCCCTCTACAACATTTTCTCAGTTAAAGTTTTTATTAATATGAAATTTCCAATAAAGTAGCACTAAGTACAGTGAGTAATTTCTTTTACTTTGAAAATAGGACTATTATACTTATTTAAAGAGATACAAATTTATAGTTGACTCTACTGGTAGCAATAAACAACTCTAAGTTAAATAAGGGAGTAACACAATCAGATATTGATTCAGAATAGAAAGGGAAAGTAATACAAGCCCCAGTTAAAGCCATTCCTAAAAAAGACCCCCCAGTAGTTGCATATTTCTTAAAAGCAAAGACATGTAATGTTCCTTCTTGTTGTCAGAGTATTATGATATAAACATAAAAGAAAGCAATAAATTTTCACTAGAATTTACTGAGATAGTAATGAGATGTATGCTTTCAAATGTTAGCTACATAAAACAAACATAAATTATATAACTGTTTTTGAAGTAGTGACAAATAGCTCAGAATCTGAGTAAGTTGCATTACAAGACCAAATCTTGACTCTTCAACTCAATGGCTTGTTAATACTCTCTGGATCTCAATCTGATCATCTGTAAAATGGGGGCCACCTCATCAGGCTATTTTGGGACTAAAATTAGTTATTATTTCTAGAGTACTTAACATAGTGCTTGGCACATGATACATGCTCAAAGAATATAAGTAATTTATTAGCATCTTCACTCTCATTATCTATATTTCCCCCATCCAGACGCAAGGTGCTGCACTCAGTTGTACAGTAATTCTCTGGCATGTACTGTGCCTTCAGGCTATTCTCCATGTAGTGAGGTTTTGTTGTTTTTCCCAGAGGGCAACTAAGATCCTGGCTCCTGCTGCCTGCACCCAGGTGATTCAGCCAACAGACCAACATAAGAGTTGAGTTATAGAATAAGTGTTCATTATCAGGTCATGGTGACATGAGCAGGCAGAGAGTTCACACCCTCAAAGACTGCCTTCCCCTTCTCCAACCCATGAGGGGTACTTAAAGGGAAATCTTGGCATTTTTTCCTGGGCCTTCTGATGGCTTGGGAGAATCCATTAAGCATCTTGGAGCCTGTGGTCATTCTTTTTTTTTTTTAATTTTTTTTTAATTAATTAATTTATTTTTATTTTTGACAGAGAGGGAGAGAGAGAGAGAGAGAGATACAGAGACAGAGACAGAGACAGAACTGAACTGGGGGAGCTCCCAGTTCAGCATATGGTTCCACACAGGCCGGGGCCAGGATTCGATCCCCAGTCCCCAGCGCTGCAAAGTGAGCACTTACCAGTAACCCACTGAGCCATCCTGGTTTCCCCCTGTGGTCATTCTTGATGGTGTTATCTGTGATATCTTTATTAACCCAGGAAGGAACGCCTTAAAAAGAATAGTAGGCTACAATAGGTAATTACATTAACAAGCATTAATCACAAGTTTCAGGATAAGTACCTAAAGCAGAAGGGAGGGGACATTCTAGGAGCAATCTATTGTTTAAGTTTTAGGGAGGGGAATGCTTGCTAAGAAAGTGATTAAGACCAGAGCACTGGGGAATCAGAGCTAGAGACTTCATGAGGCCTATAGTTGAGAGGCTCTCCTCCTTGGTCCTGCTTCAATTCTCCACTGTCAGTAGTAGGGTCTCATATCAGCGAAACCAGCCCAAGACGAAAGTCATCACTGGGTTGTCAGGGAAAGGACCCTGGCCTCAGATGGTCATCAGTCCCTGCTTCAGTGGCTGTTTCTCAGGTCACAAGTGCCATTCTCATGAATGCAACTGTTTCCAGGAAATAGCAACTTCTCTTCCTCTTCATCCTGATCTTGCACCTATTTCTAAAAGTGGAATTAGAGACAATCCTTTCACGAGAAAACATCATTTGAATTCATCATATTGCTTATCAATGTAATAGAGTTAACTCTATTTTTCATGTGTGACTAATAGCTTTCAAATACTTCCACTCCCTTCCCCTTCTGCCCTATGTGTGGGCAAGCTGATAAGAAAGCCTGGTGGTCCCTCTTTTGGTACCTGCTTGAAGTTACAACTATACAAAAGCTTCGCTTGTATGGGTACCCCCTGCACCCCCCTCAACCCAAACTTGTTTCCACCCATGAACCACCATAAACCCCAAGACCATGCATGGTCTCTTCTCGCTTTCTCTCAAGCCATTTTCAGATCTGCTTTGAAGCCTGCCCTACCTTTCCCAGAAAGCCTCATTTACTGTGAGTCATAAAGGTTTACATCACCTCTTGGTGTGTACGTGGCATCATCAGTCCTGACATTCAACCAAATTTTGGACGAAGAGTTTATGTCACCTCTGTGGAGTATTCACAATTATTATTGCATGTCAATTAAACAATTACTTTAAACTCTTTTTGGAACTCTTCTGCAGGTTCAGACAAAACTAACTCAGTGTAGTTTATAGCGAGCTAGGTAAAAACATACATACGTATATCGTTCTGATAAACTAGTTTGGATTAAGAAAAAATAAATAAAAGCTCAGTAATAAATCCAGCTGAAAGTAACTTCACAAGGTAATTTGATCATAAATCCCTAACTGGGTAGGTCATGGCGGATAGTCACACCCCCAGGTGTATGAATAGCTTCATCTTTGCTTTAAGCCAGTTCCTGCCCACTGTTCTCCTGCATCTAGGTTAAAATACCTTTGAACTGCCAGAATTAAACCTCTTTTTCGGACCCTTTGGAAATGGGAGACATAACCACCTTCAAGAGAGCACATAATCTGGTTAGCTTGCTGTAATCCAATCCCTGCCCTGTTTTCTCTCGACATTCTCTCCTTACTTTCAAATACATAAAAGAAACTATATAACTGTGGTTCTCTAGAGCATTTCAGATCTTGCTTACTGGCACATTGTCAGTTTGGCTCAGTTAAACTCTTAGTAAAATTCTCTACAGGGTAGATATCCTTATTTCAATAGTAGTGTTAGGGTGAAAGTCAGCATATCTGGGTCATCATCCCCAAAGTCTGTTACTCTCAATTAGTTTGAGTGTTCCTTCAAAGAACACCTGCCATCCATCTGAATCTTATATGAAGAAGGAAATAAAAAGAAGGAAACAATGCTGTTACTTTTTAGTATCTCTTTTTCTAATTGGATACTTTGGTAAATTCTAGGTTCAGAATTTTTACCAATATTCCTGCAAATACCTCGTTTTTCCTTGATTGCGCTCATCCATGAGTACATATTAATTTTATATTTTAACTCAAAAGTTCACAAATGACTTGTATTAATATTTTAAGCCTTAAAATAACTCTGTAAAATATTATCTTGACCTATGGTTTCTGTGGCTGGTAACATAAGGAATTTCTTCTTCCTTAAGAGGTATTTATGATAACTTTTGACCTAAATATACATCCAATGACTTTTAACTAAATGAAAACCTACCCAATTTCATTTTCTTTATTCTTTTGATGTAGGAAGAAAATGTCAACACAGTAGACTCTCAGTTAACTAGAACTTATGCGGATAAATGTAGCATTATTTCTTCGAAATTTCGTGGCTGCTTGAAAATGTCATTGGCTTGACTTCCAGTTAAAAGAGAGTCTACTGTATTACTCAAGAAAAGTAAAAGATAATGATGATGAGGTGCAAGTTATTAATCATATCTAGGGCTTAGATATTTTTGTTGTTGTTGCTGTTTTATTTTGTTTTTTGTTTATCTGAGTACAATCCTTTGCTGTGAATTTTTGTGGGATGTTAGTGGGTATGTAAGCAAAGGAATGACTTCAAGTATGAGAAAATCCCTCCCTATACCCAAACTCCTCCTACTCTGAACTTGCCACGAGGCAAGAGATATAGCCTTAATCCAGTTGCATTATAATAAAAAATAAATAAACTCTGAAAGCTAAAATTTATAGGATAGCCCAGATATACTTTTTAAGCTGGTATATTTCTCCACTAAAAAAACCCCAAAAAAACAAAAATTCTGTTTTTCTTATTTGTTTTGCTTTGTTTGTAAGTAACTACTCTATAAGCTGAGGTTGAGATTTGGCTCTGTTTACAAGTTATATGAAGCAGTATAAAGACTCACACTCGAACTTAATGAATGTTTTTCACATCACAAAACCACTATGCAGTTTGGCACGATTTAAAATGACTGGAAGGCTCCACTTAGCAAAGGCCAAGAAATAAAATACCAGGGGTGTTGCAGGTCAGTGCACTGGCAGAGGTGTTAGGCAAAGCTGGCCTGGCTCTATTCCTGCGATCACTGTCCCATGTTCATGAGCAATAAATCTGAACCAAGTAAAAAAACAAACCATTCAACATCAATGTGTAGCACACACTGACACAAAGATGTATGAAAAATTATTTCCCATATTCTTCCTTTACTTGTATAATTTATGTAATGAAAAAGAACTTAATTATAGTATTTTATTCCCCAAGATAAATCCCATAAGAGTTGGAAAATGTACTTATTCTTTAAATACTGATATAAGAAGAGAACTGTAATATCATTCCAAGCTATTAGTTAATGATGTTATAAAAAATAAAAGTAAAGGGGAAGAATCATTCCCTATGATTTTTGTACACACAAATAACTCTTGTCCAATTGATAGACCTTAGTTTTAAAATGTAAACAAATTTTAGCATTGTATCATCACAAGGAATTTTCATGTATGTTATTTCATTTATTCCTAAAAGGACTACATGTGTCAAACTCTCAATGCAAATACATTTTTAATGAATAATTATTATTATTTTTTTTTATCTTTTTCACATTTATAGAGAGAAATTATCTTTTTGTCTTCAGTGCATATTTATTTCTATTTTACTTTTTGACAGATAGAGAGAGAGACAGAGACAGAGACAGTTAGAGAACCGAACTGTGGGAACTCCCCAGTTCAGCACGTGGGTCCTGCCTGGGCCGGAGCCGGGATTCGATCCTTGGTCCTCATGTCCTCAAAGCGAGCGTTCAACCCGCTGAGCCGTCCCAGCTTTCCCTAATGAATAATTATTGACTCGTTTAAAATCATGAGTCTATATGATGAGTGTTTTTTTCTGATTACCATCTCTGTATAGTTTGACACAATATATAATGAATGGTGTCAATAAAGCAATAATTTTAAGTAACATCACTGCACTTTAAATTGATATTTCAGTAATTCTTCACATTTTTTGTCTTGGCAACTAAAATGTTGTGTGCATACACATATCATCACAGATAAAAAAGACAACAGTATGTGTAGTACATCCTCTTTTTTGTATAGTCATTTAGCTTGCATAAAATATAAGAAATTATTTAAAATATTTATTCCATTACATATAATTGAAGATCCCTCCAAAAGAGATAAAATATAAGTAATCAAAAAATTAAATAATATTTATACCACCAATAAAGAACAGAGTTGGAGGTATCGCACTACTTGATTTCAAACTATACTAAAAAGCTATTGTAATCAAAACAGTATGGTACTGACACAAAAACAGTCACATTGATCAATGGAACAGAACAGAGAGTATAGAAATAAACCCATGTTTATATGACCAATGCAATCTTCAACAAAGAAGGCAAGAATACACAATGGGAGACAGACTCTTCAATAAACAGTATTGGGAAAACTAAACAGTTACACGCAAAAAAGTGAAACCAAACCATTTTTTGTAACATATACAAAAACAAATTTAAAATGGATTAAAGACTTAAACGTAATACCTTAACATAAAACATTTACAAGGAAATATAGGCATTAAATGAAAATTTACATTTGTCTTAGCAATGTATTATTGGATAATATATTGTTTTACCTTGGGCAAAAGCAAGAAAAGCAAAAACAAGCAAATGGATCTATGTTAAACTAAAAGCTTTTGCACTGTGAAAGAAATCATCAACAGGAACAAAAAAAGCAACTTAATAAATGAAAAAAGATATTTGCAAATGATATATCCAATAGGAATTAATACCCCCACTAGGGGGAAGCCGGGATGGCTCAGTGGGTTAAGTGCTCACTTTGTATTGCCGGGGACCGAGGATCGAATTCCAGCCCCGGCCCAGCCCGTGCGGAACCATGTGCTGAACTGGGAACTTCCCCAGTTCAGTTCTCTCTCTGTCTCTGTATCTCTCTCTCTCTCTCTCTCTCTCTCTCTCTCTCTCTCTCTCTCTCTCTCTCTCTCTCTCTGTCAAAAAACAATTAAAAATAAATAAATAAATATTTAATACCCCCACTATATAAAGAACTAAAATTTAAATTAAAAATGGACAGGGAACCTGAATAGACAGTTCTCCAAAAAAGACATACAGATGGCCAACAGACAAAAGATAAGGTGTTCATTTCCATGACTAATTGTCAGGGAAATGCAAATCAAAACCACAATGACATATCACCTCATACTTATCAGAATGGCTACTATCAAAACTTATGACAAATAAGTGTTGGCAAGAATGTAAAGAAAAGGGAACCCTTGTGAGCCTTTTATGGGATTGTAAACTAGTAGCCATTACAGAAAATAGTACAGAGATTCCTCAAAAAATTAAGAATAGAACTATGTGCCTCTGCATTTCTATGTCGGGCATTTTTCTGAAGAAAAAAACAATAATTAAAAAAGATATGTGTGTTCCTATGTTCACTGCAGCATTGTTTACAATACTCCAAGATATGAAAGCAACCTAGCGTCTGTTGATAAATAAATGAAAAAGAAAATGTGATAGAAAAAGACACACACACACACACACACAAATGTAATATTATCAGGCCATAAAAAATAATGAAATATTGCTATCTGTAACATGAATGGACATATAGACAATATTATGTAAGTGAAATAAGTCAAAGAAAGATAAATGCCATATGATTTCACTTATATGTGGAATCTGAAAAACAAAAACTACAAAACAAACTCACAGATACAGAGAACAAACTGATTGTTATTAGAGGAATGCGGGGGTGGGATGGTGGACAGAAAAAGAAAAAGTGATTAAGAAACACAAACTTCCAGTTATAAACTAAGTCATGGTGATGTAATATACAGCAAAGTGACTATAATCAATTATCTTATAATAATTATGTGCGGGGACAGACTTAGTGTGGTGATCACTCTATTTGGTATATAATTCTTGAGTCATCATGTTGCATACCTGAAACTAAAATAATATTGTGTGTCAACTATAATTAAAAATAAATTTTAAAAAAATTAAGCGAAATAAGACATATCAATAAAATGTTAGACAGCTGTCAATATTAACTACCGTAATTATTTTATATTTTCCCCTGTGAAGATCAAACTGAAGTTCCATTAACTGACATTATTATGTTGTGTAGCATTTTAACAGCTTCCTACCTTTTTTCTAAAAATACCATTTCAGAAATTATTGTACATGACCTATTTATTACTTCTTAAATGAGAATTAAAGTCTTACACTAAATATTTTTTTAATTCTTTTATCTTGCAAGATTAATAAAAAAATACTCTGATATAATAAATATGATCAAAATCTACTTGCAGTTAAAAATGACAAATTTTACTTAATAAACACAGCTGCTTTGTACTAAGAATAGCCTCCTCCTGCCAATCCCGGGTAATTCTGTATCAGCTCATACTGTATTATAAAACAGCATGAATTTTTTATTAGTTCACTGAAAGGATTTGAAATACGGTTTTCTACTTGCTCTCTAGTCATTGCTTAGCTTCAATTGCTATGTAAGAATTTAAACAAGAGTAACAACATAAATCTAAAATATTTTAGTTAATGTCAGAGTACTCTATATTAAAATACTGTCATTTACAACTAGATCTTTGAAGACTTTATATCAAGCTTGTCCAGCCTGTGGTCCACAGGCCCCACATGGCCCAGAATAGCTTTGAGTGTTGGCCCAACACAAATTTTTAACTTTCTTAAAACATTGAAATCTTTTTGTGTTTTGTTTTTTTTAACTCCTCAGTTATCTTTAGTGTTAGTATAGTTTATGTGTGGCCCAAGACACTTCTTCCAATGTGGCCCACGGAAAACAAGTTGGAAACCTCTGCTTTATATGGTTATAAATACACTTTCGTTGAATTTGAAAAACATGCTTATACAAAAATTTTATTACTTACGTACTTGGAAATATTGCCTTATTACTAGAATCAATTAATAGAATTCAATGTACAAACAGCTCTTATTTATCCTTTTCTCAGAGCTATAAACATATAAATCACTTGCCTTAATAATAACATGTATGTTAATAGCAAAATATTGTAACTGCTTATTTGCATTTCTTTTTTTTTTTTTTTCATTTTCACACAATAAAGAAGGCCTAAGGCTAAAAGTTAATTTGTATAATTTTTTTATTTGGGCAAGGTAGCTAAAGTAATTTGAGGTACTATTAAGTACTTTGTTTTTATAATTGGGCTTGAAAGAGAACCTCATAACCACCTAATCAAACTACCAAATTCTCTGGTTGACAACAGTAATTCCCGAATTGAAAAATTTTTAAACTTGGTCACAGAATTTGTGTGTGACAAAAGACTAGAGTCTTGGTTTTCTTAATTCTCTACATTTCAGGAGTTACAAAAAACAATTTTTTTCCATGACCACAAATACATTTCTTATTTATCTACAGTATTAAAAAATAAGTTCATATAGTATGTCACTTTAAAGATTTCTGCTTAAGCACACAATGGGCTAGTTCTTTAGAAGAAGGATATTACTACTATGGTAAGTTCCAAGTTTTAGCAAAATAACTTGCCAGGAGATAGTTAAGTCTGGCCTTGGGGCCAAGAGCCATTAACACACTGCTGCCAAACAACCCTGCACTGTTGACATAAATGACAGTTGTATACAAACACAATGTAATGTCTCAACAGAAATAGGTAATAGTCTTTGAACCACAGCTCAGAAGTATTCCCAGGTTCTAAGGGGTGAGAGAATCAGCTTCCGGTAGGAAAGAGCTAACAGTGGGTCTCACTGAATGTGGGGGAGAGTAGCAACCTTTCAGAAAACTTCCCTCTTGTGAACATGTATCTTAAGATCTGACCCGTACTTCAATTGTACTTCTCAAACCGCTTCCTAGGAGGCTATTTCATCATAGCCCTAATAACTTTAAAAAGCAACCACATAAGACTGTTGTTTACAAGGGAAAGAAAACATTCTACAAATATACTTTTCCCACATATTTGTATGCCTGTATAGATAGGAGGTAACACTGAGATAAACACATCTTTATCATACCATAAACATATCTATACATATCATCTGTTGTTCTCCCTGGAAATAAAATGCTGAAGATAAAATTGTGACAGAGATAAAGTTTTAAAAAATTGTCTAAAATATGTTACTCTTTTAAAAGAGGTTGATGAGAAGTCAAAAAATGTACCACATAAACAAAAGCAAAGGTGATACCAGAGCTTACCAGTACCCTACTATAGTAAAATGTCTTTTCATTTTTGCTTTTTTTCTTCAATAGTCTACCTGAAAACATATTTTAATCATGGCATGACTTAAATGTCTCTAAATAGTAGGATAAAGTCATTTGTCTTGAGAAATTTGTATTACATATGAAGTAAAGAGAATTATCACCTATCATTTGCTAAACTGCAACCAGTATTTAAAGGCTCTAGAAATATAACTACTTTCCACTTTTGAATACTCATCAAGTCAGACAATCATTTTAAAAGATCCATCAATACAAGATGTGCAGTCTGACAGCATCCTCCTTTTGAAAAGCATGCTTCCTTCCTACGAACTAAGATGCAGCTTGGATATAGGAAGTAATAGCCAGCATCCTGAGTTGGCTTTAGAGCTTATAAGCAAAAGCTCTAAACTTCCTTTATTTCAACCACAAAATAATAGTTTTAGACATTACTTTATAAAAGTAAAAAAATGTTCTAAAGATATATAATCATACTTTAGAACTCAAATTCTGTCCGTCTACCTACTAAACACAACAAACCAAATAATCTGATTTTGTTTTTTCTGGTTTAGGAATGGCTCTATTTCCATTTTCTTTACCCTCCACAAAGTTTAAGGTTTGGGACAAGCAAAAAAGACAAATGCTAAGACACTGAGCTGCAGGAGAGGCACAGTTTACTGTCTCACTTTAAATGTGGACAGGCTTCTAGGACACTTAGGTGGAGGGAAATCCTACCCTAGTGCGGTTTACCATAGATTCTCTCCTCACCCATGGCTTGCACATGGTACCTGAACAGGAGCTGGATGTCTAGAGATGTCTCAAGGATTTGACTCTGAAGGGTCCACAATGAGGGGTAGAGAGTGAGGACAGAGAGATTTCTTCCCCTGTCTGCCTGTGGTTCACTATGAAGGTGAAAAGTACAGACAGTACCTTTAGATTACTCAGTTCTCCAACCTCACTGGTCATTTCCTTTAGATATTTTTAGCCTAATTTTGGAAAGGGCTATTTACAAAATAAACACATATACACATAGGTCATAATAAAATCTGATTTATAGCCAATTAGTTCAGCTAGTTATAACATGGAGCTTAAAAACCTGAAGTTTATTTTAATCCCTGGTTTGTTTATTTATTTATTTTGATCCAGGTACCGGTGCATCTGCTCTTCTGTTCAAGAAATATGGCTTTTAATTGGCCAATTATATAAAAATAGGTTATAAAATACATAGAAGCCAAGAGAAACTTGCACAAATTAGTGTAAATAGATCACTGAAGGTAGAAAAGCACATGAAAAATATTTCAGTCCAGCAGTGATCTCCCTTTCTTTTTTTTTTAAGAATTATTTTATTGTCTGAGAAAAAAATGAGAGAGAGAGAGACAGAGAGAGAGAGAGAGAGAAAGAGAGAAGGGGGGAGGGGCTAGAGCAGTCTCCATAGTTGTGCATCATTAGTTGTGACATAGTTATATTCCACACAGATGGATGTGGGGCCACATGAGGCGGAAACTGAACTGAGGGCTTACCACATGGGAGTCAAGAACATTAACCACTGAGCCAGTTACCAGTTGTGCTGCAGTTCAGCATATAGGTTTGCACAGGCCAGGGCTAGGAATCAAACCCTGGACCTCAGCATTGCAAGGCAAGCACTCAACCACTTAGCTGTCCCAGCATCTCCTCAACAGTCATCTCTTTCAAAAACTCTATCTGAAATCCAAGCTGAGCAAAGTTCTTTCTTTCTTTTGACAGTAGAATTGTTTGCATTTACCTTTTCATATTCTCTATTATATTCAGTTTATATTTTCTGTGACATTCTCTACATTAGTACCATTATGCCATGGGATACTAGTCACAGCAGAAACTCTTTGAAAAGGGATTCCCTGATAAAATTAGCTTGAAATGTTATATTAGAGTCCTCTGAAAGAATAAAGTATCTATTGTATTAGACAATCTAAGAAGTCATGCAGACATAACTTTTATTTTTTTAGTCCAGCATATTTTTATCAACTCTTATTTAGCAATGGGAGACTGCCATAAATTTGCTTTATCCTGATAATAACTATAAATACCTCTTGGGACCAATATTATTATATCAGTGAGGGGTAGTTTGACCCCTTAAAAATGAAAATAGACACAGACACATAAGCAAATTATACGTGCACACATTTATATATTTTCATGTAACAAAAATTCTGAAAAACAGTGTTCTTAGTTTTGATCAATGGCTGGTTTTTATTAAAGCCTATGTAAGTGAAATTCTCTTAATATTTTTGTCATGTTTACATGATGGAAGCAGTATCTCTAGCTATCAAATCAGTTTTCCATGCAAAAGTAAAAAAAAAAGTGACAAGGAAGAAACAAAACTTTCTTAGAAACCTCAGAAAGTTATAGTTTTTCAATCATTGGCCAGGGCTAAGTCTCATGGATATATTAATGCAAAGAAGTCTGATAAATCAATTTTTTAAATTGGGAATATTAACACCTACAACAATACAAATTTGTTAGTTAAAAATAAGGAAAGAACGTATATTGTGCAAACAACTAATATTATCTGACACAATTCTCTGGGTCAAAATTTGAAATAGAATTATATGCCTCTCTGATTCATTTATTTCAAATAATGCTTCCTTGTCAATGAAATTCAGCGAATGAAAGACAACAGTTTGTCAATTGATATATTAAACAGCCCTAAAGAAAAGACTCTAGCAACAGCTTTAAAGATGGCACAGAAGTAGTATATGTGAATAACTTTATGTTTTGCACAACATACAAAAGTTTCAGTGGACAAATAGATATATGACAAAAGAGAAAGAAAGTCCACCATACAACTGACTGTAATTAATTACATTAAGACCATTAACCACAGCTCTAGAAGAAAATTTGGCCATGTAAGTTCACCACTGTTCAGGTAAGAATTTCTGGATCATATGAGAGGCAGGTCAAACTGTCCGATCAGAGGCAGCTCATCCGCTGTAGATTTCACTGAGCCTCACCAAACTTCAAGATAACAGTCCTTCAGGTCAGATGAGACTTTCTCTAGATATAACCTAACAAATCAACTTTATTATTTCAAATCAGTTTATAACATACATCAGTATCAGTAAAAGAATTGGGATAGGAGTTGTTAGAGAATTACATTGTTTGTGCTAATGAAAATAGTTTGTCTCTTGGTTTCAAATATTGAAACCAGGCTTCAGTCATTTACAGGCTATAGTTCTGATTAATGATTGTTACCAAGGATGTTTTTTGTAATCACCTCTAGATATGGTGCTAAACTCCCATTTCCAGAACTGCAATTCTTTTACACCAGGCTATAGGCATGAAGATACTACCACACACTGAGCCTCCTGGAGGAAAAAACACTACTTCTTTTGGTATCCTCTCAAATGCTATAAAATTGTATAATATTTTTCTTTAGAGAAACTTTGAACTAAAAAAAATAACTCATTCCCTCTTATTTAACATTTAGTACAAATAAGAAATTCACATACTATATTTCAAATACATGTCTCTTTCTAATTTATTTCCTAGTACATACTATTTTATAACATCGATTTCTTATTTTTCAAATTATTGCAGACTTAACCAACACTTGTAAATGTATCAACACTGCAAATATAAAAGAGGAAGAAGATGCAAAGCAATAGAGGAAGAAACGCTAACATATTATTTTATGTTTTATCAAGAGATGAATACTGGCAATTTATTTTTTATCCGTTGGTACTATATAAAGAACAGTATGATATTTGGTATGATAGTATTTTAATAGAGATGTAGGTACATGTTGATTTTAGTACTGGATTTCTTCAAGATTGTAATCAATCATGAGCTAAAAATATATTGATTAGTCAGAGTAATCTGAAAGGTTATTGAGGGAGAGGAAAGGCAGAGAGCTACAGGTGTAGCTGTGGATGGCCAAGTATTTTATGAGTCTTCTCAGAATTTTGAGAGATTAAATTTCAACTTTTTAAAAAGCTTGTAAAAAGTGACATACAAAATTCAAATTAGAATATTTAAACATGTTTAACATTGGACGTAAGCTTGAAAGGTGATTTAAAAACTCATATATATTAGTTGACTGAAACATATATGGAAAGCAAAATTTCTTTTTATATTAAAGTACTCTAACTCTTTATACAGAAGTTTATTCCCCCCCCCCCCCCCCCTGAGAATGAGGCCTTGGCTATCAACCATACAAAGAAGAAGATACTCGCTGCAACACAGCTATTAAATATAGAAACATACATCTTCTACTTCATTTATCAGTCCTACGGATATATTTTCATCTATGGCATAAATCCCTATAGGAGCTTAAGTACTTGAAAATGGGAAGCCATGGGGCTCAGCCACCACCAATGAGGGCTCAGCTGTTCTGTGAAAGCCTGGCAACAGGAAACATCTGAAAGACCTAAAAATACAGCTAAGACTTACTCTCACCGTAAGCCAATGGCCATGTGCTCGCTCTAGATCCGAG